>AYEL01060546.1:0-27947 GCA_000484575.1 Olivierus martensii | reverse complement strand
TGAAGTTAGCTAATGGCCGGAATCTCACAAAGCAAGAACCAATTACCATATTTTCCATAGAGTTAATACTTCGAATAGTGCGAATTCGATTAGTGCGAGAAATTCGTGGAACCAATTATTCGCACTAATCGAGGCCTACCTGTATTTGGATGGTGAAAGGTTCAACATTTCATAAAGATAATAGCATTTTTGTACAAAATTCCTTCTCGACCAACGATTAAAAGACTAATTTCCGATAAATATATTAATATGGTATCTATAGTCAAATGAAATTTTGCTTATTGACAACTGATTTATGAACAGATATACAGAAGAGGAGTTACATTAGCTTGACTGTCCACTTTATAGATGAGGAAAGTAAATTATACAATATAGCATTGGACGATTTTATATTGTAAGAACGGTATCCTAGAGAGTATCTAGCTAATAAACTAAAACAGTTGATAAAATACTGGGAAATAGATGAAGAGTATGTCAATGCAGCTGTTACTAACAATGCACAAAAAAAACATCGATGTTTTTGGGACCGATGTTTCCTTTCGATGGTTTTATCGATGTTTTCCTATCGATGTTGAACATCGATAGGATGACGTTTTCCGCATGTGAGTACCAGAGCCCTCTGGTACTCACTCACATGCGGAAAACGTCGACGAAAGCGACAACACAAATTGCCGTTCCGCTGTCTTTCCGCCTTCGTTTAAAAGCGTGTACCCACAAGCGAAAAAGTTCGTCGACGGAATTCTACTGCCCACCCTCTATCGACGGTAGGCGGAAATAAGAATATAAACACAGAACATGGCGCCGGAAAATGTTGTAGCTTTATATCATTTGAATTGGAAAACGTCGACGAAAGCGACAACACAAATTGCCGTTCCGCTGTCTTTCCGCCTTCGTTTAAAAGCGTGTACCCACAAGCGAAAAAGTTCGTCGACGGAATTCTACTGCCCACCCTCTATCGACGGTAGGCGGAAATAAGAATATAAACACAGAACATGGCGCCGGAAAATGTTGCAGCTTTATATCATTTGAATGTTTTTAAGTTTATTGATTATGATAACGAAAAAACGTATACCAAAGAAACGACGGCTCTGGATTCGCGATATATTTCGAAAGCGTTCTCGATTTGGTTTGGCCAAATAGCTTGGTTCCAGAAGTGTTTATACAGTTAAATGCTATATAAAATTTATACAATCTTTTTAAATATTTTCTACACTTTTTCACGGAATTGAAATCATTCTGGGCTAATTGATCCTAATCAAATTAAAGAAAACAGGCAAATAAATAGGTAGAAAAATAAATTTTGATATAATTTGAGTTTTATTGAAAATTTATATTACGTTTACATTTTATTACAAAATTACTTATTACAATTATGTGATAAATATAATACAACATTATTGTAAATTTGAAAAATTAAAATATTGTGATGTAAACTATGTAGTTTTTCTAGACTGCGTTTACTTAAAAATGCTGCTAGCCATTCCAGTGGTGAAAGATACACTCCACAATTAGCTGTTAATTGTTTGAAATGGTTAGCGCTAAAAGTTAAAGTACGTTAACTTTTATTACTATTTATTATCCCTAAATATAGCTTAAATGAAATATGTCCATTAGTCCTCTTTACTTGAATGGACTAAGACTATACTCATTTTTCATTGATTAGAAACGAAGGAAAAAACTAAGGGTGCGGCTATGCAGACGCAAATTTAGCTGCGAGAGAGGGATTTCTGGCTTTATCGCTCTCGTTGAGTGCACCTATGCACGACGAAAGCTGAGAAATCTTGCGAGCGAGAGCGAGAAAGTACTTCTCGCTTACATCCAACTCGGTTTGCTGCATCTCGAGGCTTTCGGCTTCTCGCTATATTATGCGCCTGCGCAATCTCTTCGACCTCACTTTCATTTCCAACATGGATGCCTTTAACAAGCAAGAGCAATCATATTTAAAAGAAAAATTAACTAATTGTGTATTTGCTAATCCCGAAATTTAGGATAAACGATTAATTGAGCATAGAAATCGAAAAGTCATCAATATACAACATTATTAACAACAATTTTTTTCTTAAAGAATAGTCGTCTAATTTTATCTATTTTTTTAGTCGCAAACAATGTTCACGCTACTGCATGATAGTTTTAGCGATAGCTATGAGAGAGTGTGTTATATTTTGCGAGAAGTTTGTTTTCTCGCCTTCGCTCGGTCTCGGCAAACTTTTCGCACTCTCGCGTCTGCATAGCAGCAGCCTAAGTATGATAGACTATTATTTGGTTGAAGAAAAATTTTTTTATTTTTATTCTTAAAGAAAAGAATTCTGAAAATTATCGTAAATCTCGGATACGAGATAGACGTATGCTCGTATCTCGTACATATATCCAAAATTCCCGTATGTTTACCAGAATTCTCGCACATATATTGACCTTGAAGCTTGTTCATGTGTTGAAAAGATTCACTCTTTGAATAGTTCCAAAAAAATCCGCTAGAGGTGATATCGAGGCTTGGCGGATCTCAATAGACAATGCATTATTCTTGCATTACAGCTACTTTAAACTTTGAATAGTTCCAAAAAAATCCGCTAGAGGTGATATCGAAGCTTGGCGGATCTCAATACACAATGCATTATTCTTGCATTACAGCTACTTTAAGAGAATCTCTCGTTCTGATCTTTTATTTTTATTATAGAAAGGAAGTTTTAAATTTTGTAAGCAAGAGGGGACGATCACTAAAAAGATTAAGAACCAATTAAACAAGAAGCTATATTAAGAGAACGATTGCCAGTATCTCATTGATGAATACATTAAGCAATGGTCTGAAAATTATAATAATGAGTTGAAGATATTTAAAATGGAACCAACTGTAGCATGAGATATTTGGACAAATACCTACAATTGGTCTAACATGTAAGATGAAAAACTTAAATGTATATCGTCGATGCCGGTTCATAAGTGAAGGGCGAGGCAACCACCTCAAGGGACGGATTGATATAGGCGCCAAAATGAATTGTAAAAATATGAAATGTATAATGAAAAACAAAAAAATATTAATGGGACAAAATTCGTAATAATACATAAATAGAAGGAAATATTCTGATTGTTTTATCAATTGCTATAAATTTGAGATTAATTAAAATTAAACAGAATATGTTTATTTTTCAATTAAGTTAAAGATTTATTATAATTTTAGTTTTATCGTTTATTGCACCGCAAATTAACTTTATCATATTTTATATGAGGTTGACAGCCAGAATGACCACATTACAATTCCCTCGAGATATGAAAATAAACAAT
This sequence comes from Olivierus martensii, assembly GCA_000484575.1. Lineage (NCBI taxonomy): Eukaryota > Metazoa > Arthropoda > Arachnida > Scorpiones > Buthidae > Olivierus > Olivierus martensii. Next base: position 24,668 of record AYEL01060546.1, on the reverse strand, counting down.
TAAAAAACGTCATAATTTTGAACTCCCATTCTTTTATGTTATTAAAGGTTTTTATTTAAAATTTTATGCACAGTCTTATTTTATCAAATCAGCTTAGAAATGATTAACACATATTAAATTTTATAGGTAAATTTGATTTTGAATGCATATTTCCAAATGTTGTTGTAGCAATAACAATTTTATTAACACTACTTGTAAATATAACTGCAACTGAATGCAGTTTTTCTAAACTAAAAATTTTTAAAAATTTTTTAGGAACAACAAAAATCCAAGACTGACAGAATGATTTAGCAGAAATTTCTATAGAGATGATGATATCTAAAGCAATAAATTATAAAAATGCAATCAAGCAATTTACTGCAATAAAATCTCGAAGAGTAACTTAAAACAAATTTTATTCAGTTTTTCTAGTTTTTAAGTATTGTAATTTTCAAACTGTTTTTGTTCTTTTTTTTTAAATATAAATTAAACTTGTTTTTTATATGTAATCAATTTTTTTTTAAATGTCTGTTTTTCTATTAAGTAGACTATTACTGTATTCATTACTTAGAGTTTTTCGAAAAAGAAATTTAAAAGGCGCCGTTTTTAATACTTGCCTCAGGCACCATAATTAGTCGGCCCGGCCTTGTATATCGTCATCATAAAATATTATTGCTAATACATTTCCTTCAAAAAAGTTAAAACATTAAGACATAAAAGTTGATTCATTTAAAACATTCGATAGATTTTAATTTAATTCATTCAGTGGCTATAATGTCATTTTTCCTAATAATAAGTTTTTGGCTGCACAACGTGATTGTCTGGTATGTTCCAAAAAATATATCTGCAAACATATGATAGGAATAGTTATTAGGCTGAAGAAGCTTTTTTACATTTCATCTAAATAAGCAAAATAGTAATTCATGACGTAATAGCATTGCCTATCTAACATAAATTAATAACAATTCCTTATATACGTACAATAAAGATATATAAAAAATAATGAAGCCAGGAATCAAATATTAAATCGAACTCATAAATAATAAGCTCAAGGGACAAATAGTATATCGATGTGGCAGTTAACAAATTTAAATAGAAAATATTAAATCTAAACAACAAATATTAAATTGAAATGACATATAGGGTAAAACGGGGGAATATGACCAGTCGGGGAAAATGGCCAATTATAAGTTGAGAAGCATTTTTAATATTAAAAATTAAAAAATAGTTTTTTTCGGCAGGGGCATTTAATGTAGCATACAGTCGTTGATTATTAGTGCTAGATTAGTCGTTGATTAGGCAGTGCTGGCGATAAGCTTATAACTGGCCATTTTCCCCTACGGGTCATATTCCCCCGTTTTACCCTAAGTAAAAATACATTGAAATGATCATATTCTCCAACGAAATGGCCATTTTCCCCTTAAATTTGGGGAAAATGGCCAATTTGCTACTTTTTAAAAATGAGTTTATATTTTTCTTTCTGTTTAATTTTTCAGTTAGTTACTTTTATATTTTCTTGTAAAGACTACAAGCTCTATGTAAAATAAAAAATATTTGCAATGTTGTACATTATTTTTTCATAAATTTAAAATTTTCACTAAAGTCGGCATATTCCCCCGATTTACCCTATTCAATTCAAATGACAGGTATGAAATCCAAGTGGCAAATATTAAATTGAAGTGATAATTTTTAAAACTAACTTGTAAGTAGGCAAGGGAAACTAACTTGTAAGTAGGTAAGTAGGCAAGGTAAGTAGGCAACTATATGCAAGGGACTAAAAAAATATTTTTATAACAAATAAATTAAGCTCTTATATAATTGACTTAGATAAGGCAAATCAGCTAACATGCTGTTCACACAAATGAGTGACAGTTATTATATGCTCTAATCATTACTGCAATACCATCTTGGCTTCAGAATCTGAATATACTTACTTGTTAGTTGCACCGTTTCTCCCACCACGCTCATCGCTTCCGACTTTACATGATCTGACCGTTTTTTACCAATGCATCACCAAATATATTACAATATTAATTTTTCGATCAGTTAATCGTAAACATTTTATACTTTATGAAAAAAGTTTTACTCATAGATATGTAAAACTCTAATTATTTTTACAATGTGACGCCGCAATTTTCCTCACCCCTTCCTTTCCTTATGTCATTTTTGTCATAAATTTAGTCCCCCTTCCATTCCCTAACAGCTTGATTTAAATTATCGACACTCCCTTTGTCGCTGTATACTATGGGGCAATAACAACGCATAAGAATTGTCAAATATTTGATATCTGTATTTATGAACAAAAAAATAGTTGAAAGAGGATAAATTATGTGACAAACATCGTATCCCAAGAGAGGAGATTGTAAGATGTGATAAACATCATATCAAGTGAGGGGACTTTAGTCCTCAATTACTCACAATAAAAATATATAAGTCAAATCGACGCCATATAGATCGTGTTATGTGCAGGTGTAGCGGTCACATCCCATCGATCGCGGAGCGATTTTTGATCGATTTCTTGTTTATTCCTCCCTATTTACAAAAACGACTGCGATTAGACACTTCTTCATTTCAACCTGACTGTGAAAATATTGCGAGTTCCAAAAATGCAAAATTTCACATTAACATTTTTTATAATCAACCGGCAATTCCTATAACTTATGAGTTTGTAATCAATCTGTTGTTTTTTCTAATTGGTTTTCCAAAATGGAGAAATAAATACTTTATTCCAATATATTTGTTTTATTTGTTGTATTAAAATAATAAATGTTAAATAAATTTTTAAATACACAGATAAAGTTTTAAGGCTGGGAGAGTGATTCCTCCGACGTGAATGAGCGCACTTAACTGCATAGTTGCGTGTAATCAGATATCAGATTGGGGAGCCTGATCTATATAAGAGAGTAGATCACCGAATAACTTAGAACAGAAAAGTAGTTCATATGGTAAAAAAAAGTTGAACACCACCGCTGTAGACAATCTATGTTTATTTGAAAATAGAAGAAAAATGAGGGTGTACGCTGTCTCAGAGACATTTATCCGCGAATAGGGCAAATAAGATCAAATTTTGACCTGAGAAAAATTTTTTCTATAATCAGTCGAGTCTTTACCGCGAAAGAAGTAAGTCGCCTCCGAACTAGTTAGAGTAGATCTTCATAGACGAAAGCGAGAGACACCATTACGAAAGGAAGACGAGAGGTCGACTCCTAAAGAGAACATCCTTGCTTCAAGATTTCGCACACGTAGAAAGAAGAAGAATAAAGAAAAAACAACTGCTCTTCTGAAACTATACTATCGTATCGACGCGTATGGAAAAACACACCAGGACTTTAAATAAAAGGAAAGTGATTCTCATCACACTGGCGAGACGCTCAACATTGGATTTGACAATCGTATCACTTCTTATTTCAACTTTTTTATCTGCTATCAAATTATGAACTTGAAAATCTCTCTCCAAACTCCAAAGTATTTATTCTCCTCGGATGAATTTTATTTGTATAATATTTTGTAAAGGACTCTCTCTCTGGCTTAATAAACATGATAATTGATGTTAATTTTTTTTCTTAATCAGTTTTGTGTCGGAGCATTCCGCTATTCTCCAGTCATGCCTAAGCGAAGTCAAAAATCGCTCAAAGGCTAAGTACTGAGACGTTAAGCTCGAAAATCCGGTAACGTGCCGCCTGGAGGTCTCACAATACAGTGGATAATTGGTTAACGAACATAATCCATTCCAAGACAATGTTCGTTATCTGAATTGTTCATTAACCGATCATTGTCCGTTCCAAGACAATGTTCGTTATCCGAATTGTTCGTTAACTGATCACCCGTTCCAAGAAAATGTTCGTTATCCGAATTGTTCGTTAACCGATCATAGATTTACCATAGGTTTTTATGGGAATTTGATTAATTCGTTCTGGAGACAATTTACCATAGGATTTTATGGGAATTTGATTAATTCGTTCCGGAGACCTAAAACAAATAGTAAGAAATTATATATTTTATTTATGTTTACAAAAAACATAAATAAAAATTATATAATTTCTTACTACGTTTATTTATTTTTATAGTAATAACAATAATATATACATACATAGTCTTGCATTTTCATCTATTAGTAATATATACATACATAGTCTTGCATTTTCATCTATATGTTTATTTTCTAATATAACATACATAGTCTTGCATTTTAATCTATTATGTTTATTTTCCAATATAATTTCTTACTACATTTATTTATATGTAATAAAAATAATATATATCCGATCTATTAATTCGTTCCGGAGACCCAAAAAAACATAAATAAAAAATTATGTAATTTCTTACTATGTTTATTTATATGTAATAACAATAATATATACATATTTTCTTATTACGTTTATTTATATGTAATAACCATAATATATACATACATAACATTTTAATCTATTATGTTTATTTTCCATATATGTATATAATTTCTTACTATGTTTATTTATATGTAATTACTATAATATATACAACACATTAGTCTTGGCATTTCATCTATTATGTTTATTTTCCAATAAAAAATCTGCCCAATATCGATTGCTTTTCTCTCCTTCCTAATCACTTCCGAAAAATCCTGATTTCTTCAGGATTTCTGACGTTTTAGTGAAAAGTGGTCAACTACTGATACAGGGTCAATTACTGGTGCCTTTACCTTATAGTATATACAAAATAAGAAGAGAGCTACAATTTTAACCAATTCGTTTGATCCTAGACTGTCTGGACATATCCAGGAGAGAATGGTGTTCATTTTTTAATCTTCTTTCTTTCGTTCGTATTTCTTCTTAAATTTTATTAACACTTTCTTCTTAAATAAGTGTTGTTAAGAAGAATAACGTCATCGTTCTTTCGTCCTCGTCGAACACTTTTTTATTCGCCCTATTGCCAACAAGTCACCTACGAGTAGACTAATTTGATTGGTATAGTTTCGTTTACTGCTATGAATCTTTAAAATTCTTTTCAAGAAAAATAACCGAGCATTAAAACAGAAGTTACGTGTCCCTTCCAAACTTCATGGTCTGTAAAACTTACAAAAGTAATGTTTTTTTAAAACATTAAAGTATTCAGTAACATCTTTTTTTTTTATTCTTTCCGGATACAATTATTAATATTTTTGCACGATTTAAATACATTGGATAAAACAAAAGTAAATAGTGCTTTAAAAATTCCATAAATACGCATTACGATTTTGATATTATTTCAAATGTTAATATTTGTGATGTGATAGTTATGCGCTTTCGCTTATTTTTATTTGATATTACTGAAATTTATAATTTGTTACTGTATTTTTATCAAATAGATAATAATCAGTTTTCTATTCTAAATTTTTCAGAATAATTGAGCCGTTTATTGTGAATATGCGAATTCTAGCTTTCAAACGCAAATAGATAATAATCAGTTTTCTATTCTAAATTTTTCAGAATAATTGAGCCGTTTATTTTGAAAGTGGCTTAAGTCCACGTTTGAAAGCTAGAATTCGCATATTCACAATGCTTCTCATAGCAATAAACAGTCGACTTATGAATTTTAAACATCTTTAAACGTCGTTGTTACTCTGACGAATCGCTGAATGGGGTAAAAAACCAGATATTTGTTTTGGCTTGTACATAAATGTCATTATAATTTGCTTACCCATCACAACAGGATGGCGTCTAAAGCAATAGAAATATTTAAAATTGCAATAAAATGAATGATTTTTGTACAATTTATTGATTTTTTAAATATTATTTTGTGATTATTGTGATTAGCTTCGGATAATATTTTCTTTTTGAAACATTTTTTTAGTTTTTTTTAACAATTTAAGTTAAATAGAAGTGATGGGAATAAACCGCATGATTTATCTCCTTAGTTTATTTACTCGAAGACGTGGCAGGGCCAAAATAATTAGTGTATCGCTATGAAATTTTTAGGAAACGAATTACAGAATTTTTTTTTAGTTCCCGAGTTTTATAAAAGAATTTTTATCGAGAATCGGGAATATAAGGAGATATAAATATAATTTGACTGTATAATTCTATTAAAAGTGTTCTATTTTTATTTTCATAAAAACAATATATATTTTTATGTATTCCAATTTCAATTAATTAAAAAATAAATCATGACATTTTATACTTAATTAATATTTAATGCTATTCTTTTATGTTTGCGGATTCGATACCATTATGAGTTTTTTTTTTTTGTAATCTCGATGATGATGCTTTAAAATATTCTTTTATGATATCAAATAGTTTGTACATAATTTTGATACATTATTTTAAAATTACATAAACGAAATAATTTCTATATCCAACATATGTACAAAGTTAATCCTTACTTATGCAAATTAGGTTGTCTGTTCTTTCAGGCAACTAATTCTTAGCTAACAACACCAACAAACTTCCCTCCGAAAAATTTTTATATATGCAATCGCACTTAACAACGACGTAATAATAGGATTTTTAGGTTGGAACAGTTTCCCAAACTAAGGGCTTAGAACAATCCCGAAAAGAGTAAAATCCAAGAACTCCAAGGGCATTCCACAGCCTTGGAATACTTATCAAAGTAGGGACCGTCTTAACTAGTGCCCAGCAAGCTTTATATCAATTCTGGATGAAAGGAATTGAGACCTCCGCATATATAGTCACACGATCAAGACAATAATACACAAAGTAACGCCTTACCGAAACAATCATTAGCATGAATTCAAAATTACAAGATACACTTTTTCAGTAAAGAATAAATAATTCAAACGAAGCACAATGGTTAATAGATAATACACTCTTTTCAAATTTATTTAAAAATAAGTTAAGAGAAAACTTATATAAGAAACTTATCTGTAAGAATAAAAGTGTTTTTAAATCTTTTTATAAAATCTTAAATTTTACCGTGAAAAAATTAAAATTCGTTTCCAAATCGCTATTATAAACTATATTTTCCTTCATTTTTCATAGAAAAATTTTAATTAATTAAAAGAAAACAAATTAATTTACGTAAAAGTTAGTTATTTAAACAATTTAAGTAACTGCCATCTAGTGCAATTACAAGATACACTTTTTCAGTAAAGAATAAATAATTCAAACGAAGCACAATGGTTAATTCATAATACACTCTTTTCAAATTTACTTAAAAATAAGTTAAGAGAAAACTTATATAAGAAACTTATCTGTAAGAATAAAAGTGTTTTTAAATCTTTTTATAAAATCTTAAATTTTACCGTGAAAAAATTAAAATTCGTTTCCAAATCGCTATTATAAACTATATTTTCCTTCATTTTTCATAGAAAAATTTTAATTAATTAAAAGAAAACAAATTAATTTACGTAAAAGTTAGTTATTTAAACAATTTAAGTAACTGCCATCTAGTGCACAGATTTAAAATTAATAGACAGTTATCTTTTTATCTGAAGTTTTTTTTCCTTCTTAATTTTCTTTCTCGCTTTGTCCTTATAATCCTGTTTTCTTCCCGTTGTCCTTGTATGACAAATTCTTTCTTTGCTTTCCGATTGAGGAAAGTTATTAAGAATCCAGCCAGGAATGAAACTATCATTTATGTTAGAGTTTCCAAACGTTTTTAATCGCGCACTTCTTCATCAATAAAGAAAAATTTCACGCATCTCTTTTATTAGTAAATAATAATAGCGTGCACCCCATATAACATAAATGTGTTACGATGAACAGAAAAACGCATACGCACCACACTTTTGGGATCACTAATTTATATTACAGTACTTTATTTATAGTACAGTATTCATTTTCATTTTTGTATTATGTTTAGAATGACTCAACGTTCATTTATAAAATAATAGTTGTTTGGAAAATTTTATTTTCGTTCATATCCTTAAATTTATGTGGCGTTTCATTTCACAAAAGTTTATATCAAAATTCCGATGATATGGCAGTGAACTTTATAAAATAATAGTTGTTTGGAAAATTTTATTTTCGTTCATATCCTTAAATTTATGTGCGTTTCATTTCACAAAAGTTTATATCAAAGTTCCGATGATATGGCAGTGAATATATAACAAGAAGTTTAAAATGTAATAATGAATTTTATTGATACTTAGAGTTTATTGGTTTCGAGTACGTTGTGGTTACGCTATAGGTTTCGATTATCTCGGAAAACATATATATATATATATATACAGGTAGCCCTTACACGGTTTTCTACAACATGGTTTTCACTCTAATACGATTAGCAAATTGCGGAAACCTCATGTAACATATCTGGCGGGGCCACTTATAGAGCCGCCATCATCACAGGCTGACCAACACCCATGATGGACTCAACCGGAAGATTGATGGATGGGTTTCAATGGTCCGGGCCCAGATCCTTCCTAAAAAATTGGAGGAGTGGGACACCCGGATCCTCCAGAATAGTAAGTCACAGCTTTACCAGCAGCCATCCGGCTGATCTGTCATTCGGTCAGTCCGCGGGTCACACAGTTTGTTCTGTGAAGTGTTCGTTATCCTAACATGTGTTCGTTAACCGAACATAAAAATCTTTCAATAAAGTGTTCGTTATCCGACCTGTTCGTTAACCGATCACCCACTGTATTAAAATAAATATTGAGCAATGACTGTATAACTGAAAGCCCAATTTTGTGGTCCCGAATATTTCAAATTAACCGAAGTTTTATTGTAATAAGTAACCAGTAATTTTAAAAGTACAGTAGTTTCAGTTTCATTTAACTTAGAAATAAGATTAAAGTAAGTAAATAATTTGAACTGTATATCAATCTACTAAATTAATGTAAGCAATCTCGGTAATGAACAATTGTGAAGAAAATCAGATATTACTGAATTTTTTGTAAATAAAAAATCTTAAATATTATTAAGAAAATATTTAACAAGGAAGTTTTCGATAATAACGATTTTTATCTTCTTTGATATCTTGCCACAAACAATTTTCCTTTAATTCTAATATTCCTTATACGAGAATATTAGAATTATATTTAGAAATAAATAAATCTAAATTAATTAGAAATATTTATGAATTTGGTTATAAAACATATAATAGTATTCAGAAGTCTATATGCAATTGGCAATTATTTCAATTAAATTAAAAATAATCTAAAGGAATCGATATCTACAATTATAATTATTTGAAATAAAAATTTTTATAAGAAATTCTAAAAAATATTGCAAATTCTAATTAAAAAATAATAGTAATTAAATTAAATGAAACAGGAATTAAAATATTAGTGAATGTAAACAAAATAGCGTGCTATTAAACACATATATTAAAAATTTTAATCCCGTGTTAGTTCCAGGAAAAACGAAGACAAATAATTATGTAGCGCTCATAGACGAAATAATATTGTATTTATTAAAATAACTTATTGTAATGAAAGACATACTATAAGGTTTTATGGAAAATGTTAGTGGATGACTAAATGCATTTCCGATGGATCTTTTTGCAATATTTCCTCCTCTGTACAACAGGTGAAACTGAAATTTTTATTTTGTGAAATTAAATAACAATAGTTATTTTCAAAATTTTTTGCAATGTGGCTTCAGTTTTCTTGAAAAATTATAAAACGTTAACTTATTGGGCTTCGAATGTATAAATACCATTAAGATACAGATCACTAAAAAATATTTTCTTCAGCTCGATATATCTAAAATTTAACAAAGTACAAAGACTTGTAGAGACTTAAATACATATATCTGATTTTGATTAAAACAATTCTTAAAAAATGAGCAAGCAACTCTAAGATTATTCATATGATTTTGATTAAGCATCTCTATGATAAGACTTGAATAGGTAAATCTAATATAGAAATTTTTTTAACAAAAAAAAAGTATTTACGGTTTAATATAAAATATTTTATATACCTGCAATTACATTTCCAATAAAGATTTAAATTTTATTTTTTACACCTTATAAATCGCACCACATTAAAAACTTAAATAAAAAAATTTTCATGAAAATAAAAAAATAATTATTTATGATATTAAAGATTTAATATAAAAAAGTTTAGATAAAATATTTTTATTAAATTAATAAAATAAAAAATAACAAAAACATTTATTTACAGTATTCAAGGTTAATATAAAAAAAGATTTCAATACAAATTTCGAATTCAGAGTGAATGGTTTGCGAACTCTAACTCTTTAACTTCTTTAATTTTTTCTGACAAATTCCTAATTTTACCTTTCAAATACATGAAAATATAAATAATTATACATATTTTGACAATAAAATAATCTTAGAATATTACTGAAAATAACAAAGTTTATTCAGTTTATAAAAATTTTATCAAATGTATTTCTCAGATGGGATACTATATTTTTATTATTTTTAATCAGCATTTCTTGATGCCGTAACACAGTAGTGTTCAACTTTTTATGATGCGAGCTGCTTTTCTATACTAACTTATTCAGTGATCTACTCTCTTATATAGATCACGTTTTCCCAACCTGATATATAAATTATGTACAACTATATAGTTAAATGTGCTCATTCACTTCGGAGGACTCACTCTCCAGCCCTTTAAAAACTTTAAAGAAATTAAAACATTATTTGTGTATTTAAAAATTTATCACTTTTAATTATTTTAATACGACAAATAAAACAAATATATTGGAATAAAATATTTATTTCTCTATTTTGAAAAACCAAAGTTAAAAAAAACAACAGCTTGATTATAAACTCATAAGTTACAGGAAATGCTGGTTGATAAAAAAAAAAGTTTATGGAAATTTGACATTGTTTGGAGCTCGCAATATTTTCATAGTCAGGTTGATATGAAAAAGTGGCCAATGGCAGGCAATCATCCAAATAATTATTTGTAATTTGCTTTCTTTATGTTTTTTGACATTCATATTTGAAACACGACAGAATTTTTTTGCACAATACTAGTTAATATTGGAACTTTTCATGCTTATACTTCCAAATGATAAGATAATTATTAATTTGACAAATTTAAACAATAGCGATACACTTAAAGAGAATTAAAAAATAATACAAAATAATGGTAAATAAATTATTATTTTCAATTTTAATTAAATTTGTAAGGAGAAACAAATAATAGATCGACCAAAAATCGGTCTGCGATCGACGGGTTGAACACCCCAGTCATAACACTACTTTTAATTTGAATATTTCTAAAATATTATAACTAAAATATATTATTTTTCAATAAATAGGAACTAAAAGAAATTCAATGAAGTTGACGTGCGTAAGAAAATCCGTTATATCCATCTTCGGGATTTTCGGAAGATTTGTTGGAAGACATCCTTTATATTTCATCCTTATACCGTTAATTATAACTGCAATCCTTTCGGTGGGTTTCATAAAAATAAAAAAAAAAGAAAGTCTCGAAGATATTTCACATGCCGATAGAGGAAACAACTTTAAAAATGAACAGTACATTGAAAAAATGTTTCCTGTTAATACATCTGAATACTTTAGTGTGGTTAAAACATTTGGACTTCCTAAATATCCAATTATTCAATTTGTAAGTAAAAAAGGGGGAAATATGCTAGAAAAACATATTCTACATGAAATCGAAACTTTCGATAAATTTGCAAAAAATATTAGCATTGTGACTAATGGAAAACGCGTAAATTATTCGAAAATTTGCGCAATTGTATTCGACCGATGTTATGAAAATCCATTCTCTTATTTAATATCTCATGTAGATGATTTGATTAGCAAAAGATTAAGATTCAAATATCCTCTGGAAGTAGACCCAGTTACTTTCGTTTATCGAGAACTTATTACAAATCTTGGTGGCGTAAAAAGAGATAACAATGGTTATGTACTACAGGCAAACGCAATCAGGTTAATATATCCGTTAGACGAAAATGATGTGAGTAAACAGCAATTGATTAAAAAGTGGTTGAAAAAACTTAGGAAGAGCATAGAAGATTATAAATTTCATCACGTAGATTCATTCCCTGAACCTTTCCTAGAAACAGAATTAGAGATAAAGCAAATCGCTGAAAACACTATATCTCTCATTGGAATTGCAGCAGCGATTGTCAGTGCTTTTTGCATTATAAGTTTCATGACGAATAACTGTGTGAAAAGCAAACCATGGCTTGGTATTGCAGTTGTGGTTTCGGCTGGATTAGCAGCAATAGCAGCTTTTGGATTAACAGCTATGTTTGGAATCGAATATACGCATTTGAATATTGCTTTACCCTTTCTTATTATTGGTAAGAAACTCGATAATAATATTTCTTAATTGAGCAATTAGGTTTTAATATTTACTTGTTTTTCAGCAATTGAAGTAGACGATGCATTTGTAATGGTAGCTTGTTGGAAAGGAACTGATCCAGATGCCAGTGTCGAGTCGCGAATGGGAGAGACTTATTCCAATGCAGCTGTCTCCATTACTTTAACTTCGATCACAAATATTTTGTCCTATTGCATCGCATTGACAGCAGCATTTCCTTCCATCAGGATATTCTGCTCTTATGCTGCTACTAGTACTTTTTTCGTTTATGTCTTCCAAATAACATTTTTTGGAGCTTGTATGGCGTTCAGTGGATACAGAGAAAAAAAAGGTGTTCATCCGTTTTTATTTAAGCATGATTCAGGTAAGAATGTTATTGAGTAAATTACAACTAATTACATTGCAGTTAAAAATATTTCGTTACTTTACTTTTTTACTTACAAGGAGAACTTACTGGTTGAATCACGAATTTCCCAATAATATATAGATACATATTTGGATTCGTCTCGATGAGAATATTACGAATATGTAATCATTTGTTTCGCTCGCCCACCGAAAACGGAGAATATAGCCGAAAAACAGCGCAAGTCACCGCCGATGGCGCATGCGCAACCCGACGCCACTTCCGGCAACTTGTGCTATAAGTCGGCATTCCGTTTATTAATTTCTGCTAGATGCTGGTTCTAATTGGAAATCGACATATTACTTATATTAAAATGTTATTAAAAATAAATAACAAAATTAATCGAAAACCATACGACACTGCGTTATTTCTGGACTGGGTTGCCTAGCAACCGAAAACAAAAACAGACGATAAATTATAGGGTCGTATGAATAAAAAAAAGGGAATGCTTTCTAGTCAAAAGTAAAAGCTAAAGCATTTGCTTGCAAGTAACTAGCCAAAGTAAAAGCATTTTCTTAATTCCGTATGAATAAACATTACCTTTTACTTCCGAGCAAATGCTAGTTTGGACAAGCATTTGATAGTATCACGTTGCAAGATGGCGTCTTCTAGCGAACGGATCTCATGTATAAGTAGTAAAGTTGCTGCAAAGAATAGTGTATATATCAAATGAGATGATACAAGAATCTCAGAAATTAAAAAAATGGTAAAAATTAACACTACCTAAAAGATATAGTTATAATAAAAAAACTACATTTGGTTCCACCTGGCAAATAGCTATCTTGGAGTGTTGAAGATGGATGAAATCCATTTGAGCCTCAGATGGCTTTCAGTCGAATTATTCCACTGTGTGAGATAAGCTTGGAGAGGCCAGTGCCATGTATCTAGACACTGTTCCAAGTGAAGAATTTCCTGTTGTCCAGGAGAGATAGACTGCATCCGTTCTGTGAAGTATACTACTCACCACTTGACTGCCAGTCCCTGTAAGTTTGGGATTAAGAATTGGACCTCCATATGTTCTGCCTTAGGTACAAGTCCTTTAAAAGAGTTCCAAATTCCAAGGTGATGTACCATGCTGAAGAGATGCATGGTTGAGAGCTAGAAACCTAAATGGTGCCATCTGAGAGATAGTTGATCTCAGGCTGATGGAGACTCTGTCCTTTTAGATCAGAGAGAAACTTGTTTTCCATAGGGAAAATGTCAAATCTTGTGAAGTTATCTTGAATAATATTTAGCCATGACAAGGTGCCAGAGCCTGGCCATTGCATGGTGTCAATTGATGTCATCCTCATGGTAGCTTGTATCAGTCTTCAGGCTGCACATAGACCACTATGGGGATGATATTTATATTTTCAACCTGTACAAAGGTATTACCTTTGTACAGGTTGAAAATATTTTATTTAAATAAACAACTTCTCCTCTTTAGTTCAGTAATTTGATTTTTATAAACTTATACAAAGCAGAAGACTTTCTTATTTATTTATTTAAATATATGAAATAATGAAAGCAGTTCATAGTCAAAATTATAACCTGTATAGTGATTATATTAAATTTTTTAATTTTATTTTTAGCTGCCCTATTTTATGGATTTTTTAATAAAGAATTGTTAAGCTTAGGTAATAATATAATGTTTATTGATATGGGTCATACAGCATTACAGATATCTGTTTGTAACATTTCCAAAAATGGAGTTGAAGTAAGTAATAACATTTAACTGTTTTGAATTATTTTTATTTACTCATACATTAGTTTGAATATTATATTTTTTAAGGTATTAGGGACAGTTTGGGAAAAAAATCTGGGTGGAAGAAATTTTGATGAATTATTATTACATTATTTTATAGATAAATTTTTTAATAAATTTAAAATAAATATTTTGAATGATAAACGAGCTACTATTAGACTTCTTCAAGAATGTGAAAAATTAAAGAAACAAATGTCTACTAATTCACTTAATCTCCCAATTAATATTGACTGCATTATTGATGGATTAGATCTGATTGAAACTTGCAATAGGTATTAAAATTTTTTTTATTGAAATATTATTTTAAGAAAAATTTCAGTTTGATTTACAAATTAATTAAGAAAGGAATTTATTTCATAAATTAAAATACATTATTTTATTTCTATAAAATACATTATTATTTCTATTTAATTTCTAGAATAAAAAGTTTATTCTAGAAATAGGAATTTAATTAATTTACAAGTACAAATAATTAAATAAAAACAGCTTTATTGCATTCTAATTGCTTTGACTATAGTCTATCAAAATCTAATTTAAATCTTTTTATCACTTAATAAAATATATGAATAAACAGGGATGCCAAGAGGGGGTGATATCCGTGACTTTTGTCACGGGCCCGGTATTGAAGAGGGCCTGACCGTTGAGCCTGAAGTATCACATACGTGTCCAGTTTGCAGGCTGTCGACAGAGCATCTAAAGTAGTCGTACCAAAATAAACCTTTTATATAACATAGTATGTG
The DNA here is from genome assembly GCA_000484575.1 of Olivierus martensii. NCBI lineage: Eukaryota > Metazoa > Arthropoda > Arachnida > Scorpiones > Buthidae > Olivierus > Olivierus martensii. The sequence continues at coordinate 9,615 of AYEL01060546.1, read as the reverse complement.
ATGTATAGAATTTGAATTTATTGTTTGCCTTTTTTAAATAAATGCTTAACATTTTATATGTGTTTGCCTTTTTTAAATAAATGCTTAATGTTTTATATGGTTTTTTTTTTATTAAACCAAAGTGATGAACTTTTTTAAGTGGGGCCCAGACGGGCCCAACTTAAAAAAGACTTGTCACAGGCCCAAAAATTTCTTTTGGCGGCCCTGTGAATAAATATTAAATACACTATAACCATGCTATAGGCAACCCTGATATAGCAAACAACAATGTTAATAAACATTTTGATGCAAAATGGATGGCCAGCCTATCTTCTCTATGTTATAAATCATGTGTATAATGAATACTGTTATAGCAAACAACTGATTTTATGACATGAAGCATACTATCTAACTTTGATATAACTATTATGTGTACACAAATTTGAATTCTTTTCCATAATATTCATAACAGTCCACAACTTTTGAATTTTGTGCTGGTTAGAATTATTATAGTGACCATTGCCATAGAGCAGGGGTTGGCAACCTTTTCTAATAGGAGGGCATATTTCAGAAATGCAGGAGTTTGGCAGGCACAATGGAAATTTCGGCAGGCACCGTAGCATGCAGTGCTGGATAGAGTATACAAGGATAGTGGGGACAGAAAATAGTTCATTATATGCGGTATCAGATGTCTCTAGTACTTGAAAATTGATTCATCTAGTGTTATATAGATGTCATTAAGATTCAGTTTTCATCAGAAATTTAATTGTACAATTCATACAATTGTTAAAATGGCAAAAATAAAATCAAAGTGTGCAATTGTAAAGAATTTTTACTAAAATTATTCATTATAACTACCAGTATTTGTGTGGGCACCCTGGTGCCCGCAGGTTCCGTGTTGCTGACACCTGCCATAGAGAGTATAAATAATGGTAAGATTTGTTATCAATGCAGTTGAAGTCAAGAGTTGACAGAATAAACTTGTTAAGTCTCCTATTGCAATCATCTCCTTCTTTGATTTATTGTGCTAAGATTCATAATGTTGTCAAGTTTTGTACTTTCAATTTCCTGTGTGTGGAGTTTGATTTTGTCGAAAGTTTGAACAATTATACTGTGTTTTGTAGTGTGTTCAATAATTTGGTATAACACAATGTCTAGTAAACAAAAATTTCTGGACTTAGGAACAAAAACTATAATACTAGATGAAGTGACTTTGAAAAAACAATCAAAAATAGACTGTGCACCTATGAAATTTCAAAAAGTTTTTTCCACAGTTTTAAAGGATGAGAAGAAAATTTTTGAACAAGAAGCACATGGTGTGAAAAGTAGTGTAAAATATATATGGAATGCTAATCATCTTGATCTTGATGAAGCTGTGAGTTTATGATTAAAAGCAGGCACATGCGTAACAGATACCAAAACTCTGGCCTATATTACAACAAAAAGCACAAAATTTTGCTTTTGCGTTGGGTGTAACAGACTTCAAAGCTAGCAACAGCTAGACTGATTCAAAACTCACAATGGACTTGTTTTTAGAACAGTATGTACTGAGAAAGTAAGTGTTGATTCAAACACAGTAAATGATTGGATAAATGATACACTACCCAGACTTTGTAAATGATATGTCCCATATGATATCTTCAATGCTGATGAGACAGGTTTGTTTTACAAACTAACATGAAACATAATCATTTAAAACAAACATATAAGGGAGGAGAATATATAGTTTTATTGGCCTGTAATATAGATAAAGTTAATAATGCTTATTAAGCATAAATTTACAAGATTTAAATATTTCACAAAACTTAGTTAAATTGGAATCAAAAACATATACAAAAGAATATTTTTTTATACTGTTCTTGTTTATATAATAATTTAAATATTATACTTTAATTTTACCAAATTTTTAATTAGTTATTATTTTCAGTTCTATATATTTAATTTTAATAAATTTCTGAATTATTTTTTAATAGGTTGAATGGACAGAACCTTGGATAATAGGCTTAATGGTGATTCATGGTTTCATTACAATTCTAACATTAGTTACTAGACATCATGGAAATTTTCAAGCAGGGTTCTTTTGTATATTATGTAAGATTATTATTTTATTATTGTATTATATAATAATTGTTCAATTTTCAGGCTGCATATTACTCTGTTAACTTTGTTTTGTTTTACCAAGCAAAATTAGCTTGCAGACTGAATTAAAAATGCAAACTAATTTGTTTGATAAAATATTTTTTAAATTCCTGTTCATATATATTTCTAAATTATTTTTTCCACTTCAAGTGTTTAATTAAAAAAATTTTAGTTTTCTGTTGGAAAGATCTTGATGATGATAAAGTCGATTCTGCTTAATTGGGACATGTTGGGACTAATCCATTTTGGCCCAATTAAGTGGCTGCCCCAATTAAACAAACTAATAATAAATTCTAAAATAATATATGATATGTAGGTAAAAAATAATAAATAAGTAAAGGGGCAATCAAAATTTAGCCACCAAGCTTACCATACAAAAGAAAAAAAAGAAGCCTAAGAAAGCAGTTTCATGTTTGATTAAGGGGTACAGTAGCAACTCTGCTGCAACCTACAACATAGAACTATATCAACTGTCCTTTGCAGAATATTTTAATTAATGATGATAAACTAATGAGATAGTGCTATGAAATAGTGACAGTTGATATAGTTCTATGCTATAGGTTGTGGCACAGTTGTTATTGTGCCTCTTGGTATTATTTAAAAAATCAAATTTTTGAAAAGTTAATAATGCTTATTAAGCATAAATTTACAAGATTTAAATATTTCACAAAACTTAAATTGGAATCAAAAACATATACAAAAGAATATTTTTTTATACTGTTCTTGTTTATATAATAATTTAAATATTATACTTTAATTTTACCAAATTTTTAATTAGTTATTATTTTCAGTTCTATATATTTAATTTTAATAAATTTCTGAATTATTTTTTAATAGGTTGAATGGACAGAACCTTGGATAATAGGCTTAATGGTGATTCATGGTTTCATTACAATTCTAACATTAGTTACTAGACATCATGGAAATTTTCAAGCAGGGTTCTTTTGTATATTATGTAAGATTATTATTTTATTATTGTATTATATAATAATTGTTCAATTTTCAGGCTGCATATTACTCTGTTAACTTTGTTTTGTTTTACCAAGCAAAATTAGCTTGCAGACTGAATTAAAAATGCAAACTAATTTGTTTGATAAAATATTTTTTAAATTCCTGTTCATATATATTTCTAAATTATTTTTTCCACTTCAAGTGTTTAATTAAAAAAATTTTAGTTTTCTGTTGGAAAGATCTTGATGATGATAAAGTCGATTCTGCTTAATTGGGACATGTTGGGACTAATCCATTTTGGCCCAATTAAGTGGCTGCCCCAATTAAACAAACTAATAATAAATTCTAAAATAATATATGATATGTAGGTAAAAAATAATAAATAAGTACCTATTTTAATACTTTATTAAACCAAAATACAGAAAATATTTGTATCAGATACTATAAACAGTGAAGAAAAAATAATACATATGTGATAAATTTTACAATTTCATTTCTTGATATCTTGGCAAAGATTTAAAAATTCTAAATAAAATCGACACTGTAAATGAATATTGCTAGGTACAGTACAGTATATAGTAAAGGTAGACTCTTAAACAGGTGCATAAATTGCTAGACACATGATGATAGATAACTGATTTGCATTACACTATGTTGCCAAATATTAGTGTATATAGTGTTGCATACTTTCGAAAAATCCCTAAAATATGCCAAAAATTGCTAAATTTCTTTTCTGCTACTGACCCAGTTAAGCAAAAAGTTGTCCCAATTAAGCATTTAAATTATGTATTAGTTTTTTAGTTTGGTTTCGGTTCTTTGAGATTTGGCTCAATTAAGCAGCTGCTCCAATTAACTGGTGGCCCAGTTAAGCGGATTCAACTATTATCTTTTGAATAATACTGAGAGTTACCTGATTATGATATTTTGATTGGGCAAAAGATTCAAATTGACACCATTTCATCAGTTTCTTCCAAACAAATTCAATTTAAAAAATAAAATATACAGAAAAAAGTTGTAAATTTTAAGCTATATCTTTGTTTATATATTTAAAAGTGCAAGCATGAATGCAACTGTAAAATTAAAACTAAATAAATAATTTCCAATATTTTAATTATATTCCTGTTTATAATTTCATATATTAAAATAGATGATATATCTTTTCATTTGTGTTTATTTTTTATTTAATAGCTATTAATTAATAAATGAAATTTTTATGGAACTTTTAGAAATTAATTTATAATGAAATAATTATATTGAATTTAGACTAACAAGTAAGATAATTCTATTCCCATGGTGGCCAAATTGCAACTCGTCAGCCACGAAGTTCTTTGATACCTTCAGTGTGGCTCCATGCCATGAAAGTCAATAATTAATATAAAGCAAATATGTATTTAATAAAAAATATATATTTGTAATTTGTTCGTTTATTGTAAAAAAACTAGTATGCATCTATAAGAAATAAATTCATGTGAAATATATAAACAATTTTTGAAACCATTGTTAAAATTACCCAAAAAAAAACTGATGTGGCTCTCATTGACCCAAAAAGAAACTGATATGGTTCTCAAGTATTTGAGATTCTCTTATATGGCTTGTAGTGACATGAAGTTTTCTATTCATTTTAGCTGACTGCATACTGCATACCAATTTTAGCTAGCCATTACATTTCCAGATAACATCATTAATCATGTTGAATTATTTGTTTTGATTGTCTTAACTGAGAACTGTTATTTTGCAATAATAGATTGCATTAAAAATAAACTGGAAACATATTAGTATATTATACTATATACTGTTTTATTTTGATTAGTACATTGACTGGATGACTCCTTATTGTCAAATTTTTCAAATTCAAGCATAGATGAAGTTTTGTGCCTCATTCAAAACCAAATACAACTGATGAGGTATTTTCCTACAGTTGAAAATTAAAATTTTTTTCTTGTTTATAAAGTATTTACTATAATCCTGATTTAGTTGTGAGAAGTTGAACTAAAAGTCCAAAATAATGAGAAACATTATCATTAGAATTTTATCAAAAATCTTATTACCTCCCTAACACTTTGAAGACTAAAACATCATGATATTAATTTCCTGTTGTGGTCCAATATTATATGATTGTTACCAACATTTAAAGAAAGCTGTTTTTTATCACTCAAAATACTTGCTTAATACACACACTAGACAAAGTTTGCTTAGTGCTTGCATATTTTTGAGTTAGCATACAACATATACTCTTAAGATAATTTATTGATGTTTGAGAATCATTTTTTTTATCTTAATTTTTTCTACTTAGGAAAGCTAAATTTTATAACATAATTATTACATTCTTATAATATATGATTTGTTAATATAATCTTGCTTCTTAAAGAAGCAGGATTTATGGATCTATTCAATTGAAGAATGGAGGCAGTATTTTAGTTCAAGTTTTCATCATTCTGTACTTTATTTGATAGGTAGCTTTGTAACCTGATTTGATATCTATCTAAATTTCTTTCTAGTAATGCTAGTTTGTGGTTAATTCCTCAGGAATCATGAATAAAAAATGTTTTCAGTTAAAATTTAAAAAAAAAAAGAGCCAAGAAACCAATAATTGCATGGTTTGGGAAATTTTCATGCACTGACTGGAACAAAAATTTATTAAATTGTTCCAAAATAAAATTAATTTAATTATTTAAATTAAAAAAAAATTAAGATTTTATTAGTATCATTTCATTTAATGCTTATAAGTGAAATTTTTTTGACACAATAACCTCTTAATAAATTTAATAAAATTAATTTTCAGCCCTAAAATTTTCAACTAATAAGTTTTTCATAGTTCCAAATAATCCTCATTATTTAGGATAATTTTTAAAAATAATGAATATTTGTTCATATTTTTTCTTTGTGGCTTTATTTAAAAATTCTGTTTTTTAAATAAAAAGTTGTATTCTATTCCATGATTATTAAAAGTATTATAGAGTTAGGGGAAAAGTTAAATCTTTCAATATTTTGAAGTTTATCCTGTACTAGCATACCCATGCCCAGCGTTGCTCAGGCATTTCATGGTGTATTACTGAAGTTTCTCTTAAATTATAACCTGGTGTCGTACTGAAGTTTCTCTTTCTCTTAAATTATAACCTTTTAGATAGGCAGTTCATGGTGTTGTACTGAAGTTTCTCTTTCTGTTAAATTATAACTTTTTAGATGATTATCAGGATTTTCTTCAATGTATTCTGAAAATCTTTCCCGTACAGATACGTCTTCTATTTGAAATGTGTCTTTTCGAATGGTCACTTCTTTATCTTTCTTTCTATTAGAATTCTGTCGATTTGTTCGATCTTCTAATGTTTCATTTTCCCGAGTTAAACACATTCGTTTAGCACCAGGAGTTAATTCATCTAAAGAGTTCTTTCTTTTTCATGGCATTATGAAATTTATACAACTGTACGATATACAAAAACATTGTCAAAACACGTGAAACAACAGTTATAAAAAACAGTTATAGGTCTCGACCAAGAATATCAAGAAGTACGTGAATTAATCTCAAATACAGATTCTTCTTCATAATAGAACTTACATGGAAAAAAATAATATAATCCTTTGTAAAATGGTTTATCCCGTTTGTTCGTTGTTATAATTGAATTTATTACATTTGTTTGATCATTATTGTTTGAAAACTTTTGTTTAAATTACTTTCATAAAATTAAAAAAATCAAAAGCTAAATTAGACTTTCAGACTGAAAACAAAAATCACACACAGATTTTTAAAACATTAAATTATCTTAAATATAAAATATTAAATCTAAAAATTTAATATTTAAAATTTTTTACATTTTTATAAGCTGATTAAAATTATATTGCTTACCAATTTCAGTAATTTTATCTCCATGAAAAATTAAGATTTAAGTAAATTTATCAAAACATCTGTAAATTTTTAAACTTATCTAATGCTCTTTCAGAAACTTACTTTGACAGTAGTTCTAGCTATACGATGGGGGTATGAACCTTCTCTAGCTGCAACTGATAATTGGAATCTTCCATGATCAAATTGAGACATTAATTGAGTAGCTATAATCCTACCATCATTTGAAATATTGAATGGAGAGGGAATAGGTCTGACACTGCCAGGAATTCCTCTTCGATACAGATTTACATTTTCCAATCTATACATAAGAACATTATCTGAATCTTCATCAGGATCAATTGCATTAACTGCAACAACTACATCTCCTATTTGTGTTGAAATATGCACACCTTAAAGTGATTTCAAAATAATAAACTTTCAAATTTAACACATAGTTATATAAATAAATATCTTATGTCATTAAATAAATAAATAAATAAATAAATTATTCTTATAACCTACCTGCTAAATATGGTGAATCAATGAAATGAGGAATATTATCATTTACATCAGTAATCAATATTCGAATCCATGCTAAGCTAAGATCACTTTCTTTATAAGTTCTTTTTACAGCAGATATCATTCCTCTTTCTTCATGCTGATTATAATTGTTAAAAATTTTAGAGATTTATTATTTTAGATTCTTTATACTAAGAACAAATTTTTATTTTGAATATTTTAAAGATTTAACTTACATCAAATGAAATAAAATCAGGATTACTTGTAGCTTTCACAATTAATTCATAAATGTTCTGTTCTTCTCTATCAAAAGACACCGTAGATGATATAATTCCATATATTTTATCAATAATAAATTTATTATTGCTATCACCATCTGAAAAAATAAATAAAATTTTTTTTTCAGTTTTAAAATTTAAAATATTTAATTATTTATTCAGTTTAACTAACCAATAATATAATAATAAATTAGTGAATTATCTCCAATATCTTGATCAATAGCTGATATTTGACCAATTGGCGTTCCTGCTCCTAAATTTTCTTCTAATGTAAATATATAAGGATTTGTGCTCTAAAAATAAAATTGTTAATTTATATTAAAGATAAGTAATGCTATTAATTTATTATATCAAATAATTTCATACTTGAGATCTTTGAAACTGAGGTTCATTATCATCCACATCTTTTACAATAATGGTTAAAAATTGAAGTGTTTCAAATGATATTGGAGAACCATTATCTTTTGCTGCTAAAACAAGCTGAAATTTTATTATAAATTATATAAATATTAATATATATGATAATTTTAAATAATAGTTTAATTCAAAACTTCTTTGACATCAAAAGTATTAATTCTTCCAAAAGAAAGATGTGAAATATATATTTAAAATAATAAAAGGTATAATTTTTTTAATTTATTTTCTACATACTATATAATTATTATTAATGTTTATAGCAAAACAATATCATAAAATAAAATATGCCAACTGGCATTTAGCAATATCTTATATGTAATTTATATGTTTGTTTTATGTTGCTTAATTTCCTATAATCATCAAAGTTACAATACTGTATATACTCATGTATAAGCTGACACCCACTTTCAAGTAGAACAATATGACATTCATTGAAATAAATAATTCTTAATAATTTAAAAAATTTTCCTAATCCAATTCACTATTCGAATAAATAAAGTAACTTTGACAAAATACCATACTTACAGCATTGAAATATTATGATATAATGTGAATAAAAAGCTGAATGGCTGATGGAGAACAGGACATGATTGTTTCCTATTCTCCATTCAGCTTTTTATTTACATTGCATCATGATGTCTCAATGCTTTAAGTATGATGTATTGCCACATATAAGAAATAATTGTAATTAGAATTCAAGTTAAATTTTCATTAAATTATAATATAATATATATACCGGGTGTTTTTCTTGAAACCGAACACACTGATTTTTGGCATGGAGCCAATTCTGATGCATTTATCACGTCAGGAATCGCTCGCTACAAAAATTTATTTTATATTTTTAATTCTAACGGCCATGCATTTGAACGTATTGGCCGTTTTCAACGGATTCAAATCGGTGAAGGTTTTCAGTGGTTACGCCCGTGCGAAGAGTCGGACGACCCTAAGACCGGGAGATGGTCACAAGCGGCCAACGGATCAGCGGTTAATAGGATAAGTTCCGTCGATTACCAGTGCACTCAAGGGTATTTATTCTTTAAGTTCTTTTAGTTTCTTAACTGTAATTAAAGTTGTTTTATAATTTTTTGGTATATCTTTATTTACAGACTACTGTACACTGAAATGTGACTTTATCGCACGTGACATAATCATACAAATTTACAGCAGATGTTCGAAGTGCCGTCCCATTTCTGCGGAACAATACCATAGCCTATTTCGAAATTCTGTCATAGAACTGACAATTTGTTGAGGAGTGATTTCGGCACTGGCAGCAATTATTGCCTCACGCAGTTCGATCTCGTTTTCGTGTTGCTTCTCGAAGATGAGTCGCTTAAGGTGGCCCCAGTAAAAGAAATCGAGAGGATTCAAATCCGGTGATCGTGCAGGATACGGAATATTTGTTCCGATCCAGTGCTGGAAAAACTCTTCGTTCAGATACAGGACAACACAGCCACCGGATGGTGGCTGTGTTGTCCTGTATCTGAACGAAGAGTTTCCCCAGCGTGGCAT
>AYEL01060545.1:0-11418 GCA_000484575.1 Olivierus martensii | reverse complement strand
GCATTCCCATCTTTTTGGAATTTCTCAACAACAGATTTAATTGTAGAGACGGATGGAATAGGTCTTCCAGGGTACAGCACCGCAAAATGATCTCTCATGCGCCTATAGGATAAGCCTGAATTACGTGCCCGAACCATCCATACTCGTTCAGTAACGTTGTAAATAATATTCGGCATTTTTAAAAATGTTCGAATTGCGGCACGTCTGCGTTTCTACGCTGTCGCTATAGCAACAACAGAATTTCTGTTTCTCGCACATCTTTTGATGTAAATTTTCAGTGATTTATTTTCAAATGTGTAATTACACCAGAATTAAAATCCAATAATCTTGTGTGTTAAATCGTTTTTTGTTTCTTGGATGCAATAATAAATAAATATCGTTAGAATTAAAAATATACAATAAATTTTCATAGCGAACGATTCCTGACGTGATAGATGCATCAGAATTGGCTCGATGCCAAAAATCAGTGTGTTCAGTTTCAAGAAAAACACCCGGTATATATATATATGATATATTTCTGCAAATTAATAAAATTATATATTATTTCACCTCATATTTATCTTTTTCTTCTCTGTCCAATATCCGTTTAGTTCTCAATTCACCAGTAATTGGATTTAGATGAAATTCTGGTGTTTCTTCCATATTTTTATCATTAACTTTTAAATGATACAATATTCTTCCATTTTCTCCTTTATCAGAATCAATTGCTTTAACAGTCATTATCAAAAAATTTGAAATGCTTTGATTCTAGAAGATAAAAAAATGTTTAATTAAAAAACAATTTTAAAATATTAATTATAATCTTATTTCTTATTCTTAATTAACATTTAAAATTGAAGATCTAATATTTTTAGCATGAATATAATGAAATATATTTTTATGACAAATTTAAATAAGAAAAACTTTTCAGAATGTTAAGAAATTGAAAACATTTGAACCAGCTGGCTTGAGAATACTCATTGTGTTTAATAAAATATAAATAAGAATGCAATAAATGATGATACAAAATTAACTAGATTTTAATAAAATGCAAATTATTTACAAATAATTGAACAAAAGAATAAATACTTTCAATCTCAACACAGAGAGATCATCTTCAAGTTGAAAGATGAAACAAAAATGGCACTCAATTGATAAAGAAGAGAAGACACTAATGAACAGGAAAACATAGGCTATAGACAAGGGAGAGTGAGAAAAGCAAACAACTATGTAGATAGAAATTAAAGAATGAGTTAAATTATCAAATTAGGGATTAGGTGGCCATAATCTCCATATAAACAAAACGAAGAGTTGGATTATTATGATAAAGAAAATGGATACTAATGAGAAGAGGGAGAATGACAGAACTTACTGCTAAGGGAAAGAAAAATGAAGAGTTATGCAGCTGCAACTGTCATTCAAACTAGGAATATAAATGGGATTAAAAAAAATAAAATAATAATAGATAAATAAATATATAAAATATTATTATTGTTTATTTGGATTCAAAAAAATTTATTGTAGTGGATCAGATTTGCTTTATTGACATGTTAAAGTTATTAAATGCATGGGAACATTCTATTTCTAAAGTTTCTCTGAAAATTGAAGAATTAAAAGAGACATTGAGTACTATAACTTTTGCATTCTCCCAAGCAGATTCCTTGTGTCCATATCTTCGTTGTATTCTAGTTAATGATAGAGATTCAAAATAAAAACTGAACTAAATGATGTTTACTCTGTTCTTTAAAAAAAATCAATAAAAAAAACTATATAAATAATCTAAACTAGCCAAATTAACCCTTAGTATAATATTCTTGAAGTAAAATGTATTTTAATAAATATTTATTAATTTAGGCTAGTGGTGCCATAGCCATAGACTAAATTAATAAATATTTATTAAAATGCAGTTTGCTTCAAAAATATTACATTAGGAGTTAATTTGAGGTTTAGATTATTTGATTAATATTACACTAGTTAGGTTATCCATCCTATTGTTACACTGCTCGGTACTTCTAAATTACAACAATTCAGCTCTTTGAGCAGGAAGTAAAATACACCTTTATCTCAACAGTAACTTTATTAACGATATAGTACTTTCGACTCGATCGAGTCCTCTTCAGTATTTACAAAGATTCGATTAATATTAAACAAAAATCGTTTTTAGAAAACAGTTATCATTCTATTATTCTAAAATTGTAAAAATTTTTAAACAATAGTTCGAAACATGTTTCTACCACTAATTAGCCTATATAAACGTAAAAAATTTATGCATTTAACATGCTCTTATTAAAAACAAAATAAAATAAAATCTAGTAAAAGTCTACGTATTTAAACTAAACCACCTTTCATCTTCCTATTTCTAGCATTACTATCTTATCTTTTCGTCTTTTTGTGGCAATACTCCCATGCTAAGCTTAATTTTTCTGGTTCTACATAGTTAATGACTTTCTTGCCTTCTGCCTTCTTTTCGTATATTTCTACAGTTTCTGCTATTTTTAGCTTTTCTGGGCTTTTAATCATATTTATCAATTTAGTTTCATTCCATTTTGGTATAGCGTCAAAATTCATTGTTCTTTGTGCTAGTGCCGTTGTAGCCTTCTGTTTCTCTCTGTCAGATTTGTGCTCTTGTAGTTTTTTCTTAACCGATCTAATCGTGGACCCTATGTAAATTTCTTCTTCATTTGTATCTCTATTTTCTATCGGTATCTGGTACACACCTGGCATATTTAAGGGTTGACGTCTATCCTTATCGTTTCTAGTAAGATTAAAGATAGTATTCCTCCTTGAAAAGGCTATTCTTCTTCCCGCCGCTTTCTGTATTTTTTTCTTATATTTCATAGTCAATGGGTTGGTTTCAAAAATATAGAGGCTATCTTCTCTTTCATTCTGTTCTTCTCTGTTCTGCTTACTGTCACTTCTACCTATTTTGTTCTCTATATTTCTCCATAGTTTTAGTATAGTATTCCGGTTGTATTATATATTGTTAATAAAGTTACTGTTGAGATAAAGGTGTATTTTACTTCCTGCTCAAAGAGCTGAACTGTTGTAAACTAGTTAGGTTTAACTATAATATAAAAAAATAATTCTTTACATCAATGCCACTGCCAGAAACTCAAACTCATATCACAAAATATGCTTCTAATATTTAAAAAGATTATTGCACTTCCCTTATATAAAAAGTGCTTATTGGTAAGTTCTCTCCTACCGGGAGGATGCAAAAGTTATAGTACCCAATGTCCCTCTTAATTCTTTAATTTTCAGAGAAGCTTTGGAAATAGGATGGTCCTGCACATTTATATATCAACAACACAAATCTGGTCCATTACAGTAATTTTTTTTTGAAACCAAATAAACAATAATACTATTTTATTTATTTATTAGTGCTTATATTTTTGCTTTTTATCCCATTTATATTAAGTTTCTGCTTATGTTATTCCTAATTTGAATGGCAGTTTCCTTTTACAGTTGCATAACTTCATTTTTCTTTATCTTAGCAGTACGTCCTCTCATTCTCCCTCTTCCCATTAGTTATCCATTTTCTCTATTATAACAATCTAATTCATTCCTTAGTTTCTATCTACATAGTTATTTGCTTTTACTAAATTTACCTCTTTTCTCGCTCTCTCTCATTCTGTTTGCTCTACTTTCCTCTTTAATAGTGACTTCTCCCCATTACTATTATCAATTGAGTGCCATTTCATTTTCATCATTCTACTTAAAAATGATTTCTCTGTGCTGAGATTGAAAGTATCAATATTTATTCTTTTGTGTAATTATTTGTAAATAATTTGCATTATTAAAATCTAGTTAATTTTATATCATTGTTTATTGAATTCTTATTTAACAATATTTGAAATTTATAAAAAGTATATTTATTCATTTTGCATAACATTTATATTAAATGTTGATGGTCAATATATTACATGAATTTGAAATATTACCTTAATTGTGAAAAAACTAAAAATATCCTAATACAAACTATAACAAAGAACTCTCTGGTAACACAGAAGTTAGGTTACATGAAAATGCTATATAATTTGAAACTATGTTGAGCAAGACTCAGAAGTAATATAAAAGAGGAAGTTGTATTCTAAAAACTTTTTTAACAATTTTTGTACTTGTAGAATATGCAACTGAAACACACATTCATATGTTTTCATTGTTCTTTTTCATCATTCTTCATTGCTTTATTTAAATTCAGACTTATCAATAATAATGATGATGATGATGATGATCCATCGTCATCTTTAAGGAAATTTATAATACATACTTTTTTCTTCAATCAAATATAAATTTTCTTTTCAATAATTTTTTGTATTTTCATTGGACATTTTGTCAGCTCTGGACACATTAAAAAAGGATATTGCTATTTGTTAAATTTGTCATTAATTAAAAAGCAGTACTTATTTAATTAATATTTCCTATACTGATGTATATTCTAAATTTGAAAAATTCTTGTTAAAATATTTCATATAGTACAAAAGCAAAATAAAAATCAAAATGGAAACAAAACACTGTGCTAGTCTATCCAACTTTCCTGAATTTCTTTGGATATTTATGCATGATTAAACTAGAAGATTCTATTAAGCAAATAAAGGATAATCTTGTTCTTATAGCAGATTAACCTATTCAAGTTTAATGTATAATATATTATAATGCATTGCTTTAAATTATCATTGCAAGAAAAGTGAATCAGCTCTAAAATTATGATCTCTGATACCACCACCTAAAAAATACAATATGGTGACAAACTGCAGAATCAGGACAATGATCAGTGCTTCACTGGATCGGGATGGATTTGCTGCATTTCAGATCCATTCATTGCTGCAAACCTTTATTGGTATATGTTGGTTTTGGTTTTCTTTTCTATTTTCAAATCACTATTTGAATAATGCTTCTTTAGAGACTTAAGATATTGAAAAATTTTCTTTTAAAATTTCTCTGAGATTTGCTAGCAGATATACACCTAATAAAAATCAAAATTAGAATACAACATGAATTTTTTCTTGATTTCCTTTTCTAAATCTTGAAAAGAAAATTATGTAAGGAAAAATATTTCACAATTAAATACAGTAATTACTTAAAAAATTTATAAAATTGTACAATCTAATAGGAATTTGTGTGACAAAATTCAGAATCAAATATGTGATTATTGTACATATAATGAAATAAATATTATTGTAAAATTTGGATTTTTATTTGATTTTAATTTTGATTGCAAAGTATTTAATATGCAATAAAGAAACAAATTTGGAGCAATTATAAATTTTTCAGGTATTGCATCAAAGTGTGAGGATCGCAGGGGCATGTGATATTTTTGGTTTGAATCTCTCGAACATCAAGCATCAATGTAAACGTCAGCCTGACACCAGGGGTTTTTAAGGTGTATCCCCAACACAAAATATGTCAGATGGCTGTACTATGAAATATATGCAGAGAGAGTCCAGGATTTAGAGATTGACTTGAAGCAACACAATTATAACAAGAACAAATATTTATTAAACAGAACATAATATAAAGTAAAGCAGTTAATAATAATGTAGTATAGCAATATATATATATATTTTAAGCCTAATATTATGAAAAAGAGAGTGAGTTCTGCTGTGACCTTCCTTCCCCACATACTTGAGAGAGACTTTTGACTTTAATTACTAATTCATCTTGCCATAATCCATACTTAGACACTAAACACTAAATGTTCAAAAATTCACAAGTTCCTTGACAGTCACACACAAACAAATGTTCATCTTCATTGACCAACATTGTTGCCATCCATTGCATGTCTTTGTCATTGCCGCCTATCTTTTGTCGTCTCTGTTGGCCGTCCCCAACGGGATGAATTGTGCTATTCTTGTATTTCTTACATGATTCTTTTTTGTAGCTTTTCCAAACTAATAAAATTTTTCTTCTTTTTGACTCTGCTGACTAACTCTTCTCTTTATTCTTGATCAGGAATGATTATTTATTTTCTTTGAACAAGGAACAACTGGCAGAGATTTTCCAACGGTTAACAAGGAACTAGCATTCCCTATTCAAAGATCCTTGTTGATTATGATTAATTTTTATTAATTAATTTTTATTAATTAATTTATTTATTTTCTTTTAGACAAAATTGTGTATTTATATTTTGAGTTTAAATTTTAACATAATACAAATCATTGGGAGTCTAGAATCTCACATAAGATTCATCATGGTTATTTAATATCATATTCCATATATTTTGTAAACTTATAACCCATTAAGACAAAATTAATTGAATTTTCTTTAAAAGAAGGTTTTCTTCTTTGTCATGAGAATTTTAAGAGCTCATAATTTTATCTTGATTAAAAAAAAATTACTGGATCATCAGTGTCCAGAAAATCAGTGTTTGACCTGAATTCTATTACAATAAAAAACTTTTTAAAACTGTTAAAAGTAACAGAATATTTTAATTTGATTTTATTAAAACTAAAAGCTAATGAAAATTATAAAATCAATTTAAGTATTTATTAAAATAAAATAATGATAAATCCTAATTAAATCAAAAAAACTAATGAAAAGTTGATAAAAAATTAAGTACAATTCCTGAATGTTCTTTTGCACAAGAGAAGAAATAGAATGCAATAATTTTGTTAATAAGTCCATGCAGTACCTCAGAGATAAATTAAGATCATTTTATAGAAAGATGAATAACTGAAATCAATCAGTCCTATGAAAAACAAAGTTATAAACTTTATTACAATAGCCTTTATCACAATCCCAACATGAGAGCAACAGTTATAATTAATAAGAATTGAACCATAAACCTCTTTCCAAGATTAAATAAGAACAGTGAGAAAATAGAAGAAAAAGAAAGAAAAATTCTTGTATATTATCTACTAATTCTTGTAAATTTATTTTGTGACTATCATTGTTCTTACTTCTGTCTTGTTTGATGATCAAAAGTTTGGACCAGTATGGAAGTTAAGAGAAAGAAGAAAGGACAAGATAGATTTCTCTCACAGTCAAATCTATGATTATATACATGAACTCTACTATAGTTATCCTTTGAATATTTGTTTTATTAATTTATGAAAATCAGAAAAAAAATGAAATAGCCAAAATTTTGAAAACTCCTTTAAGCTCTAATAATATCATATTTATAAGTATTATTTGAATTTGTATATTAGTCATTAAAACGTCTCAAAAATAAAAAATATTAAAAAGCCTTTAAGCAGTCAAATATTTTATCATCAAAAATGTTTTCAATATACTTGGCACTTCCTTAGTTTTTACTATGTAATAGGAAGCTGCCAAATGCATTGAAAACATTTCTAACAATAAACTATTTGACTACTAGAGTTTAAAGATTAACATTTATATTATTTAAATATTTAATAATAAATTTATTTAACTTTATACTTAATAGAAACTATTTGATTAATTCATTTTTGTCAATAAGATTATGGAATTAGTCTTACTGTCTTTTCTAGTAAACTCAATAAATGAATTTTGGAAATAAAGTTTTTTATTGATTATATTCATAATGATTTTCATAAATATGAGAATTTTAGTCTTAATCTTTAATTCATTATACTGACTACTGTGCCTTAAATTATCTGTTCATCTTCCTGGTTTTAGCAATTGCTTATTATGATATATGGAGTGGCTATTAAACTTCATCCTAACTAATTCCTTTAAATTATAAAATTTTATTAGTATATCAATTACTTATATATTAATTTACCTCAGGTATTTCTACAGTAGCATTCAATAATGCTGGAACAACAAATTTAGGTTTATCTTGATTCACTTCTACAATTTTTATGTAAACAATGGCTTCATCAGAATTTGGTCCTGTACCATTCATATCACGAGCTTCTACTTTTAATTTGTATTGCTCTCTATTATCTCGTAATGATTTTGTAGGATAAATGATTCCAGTTTCTGGATCAATACCAAATATTCCTTTAAAATAAAAAATAAATATGAATCAATTTGCAAAAGTTATTATTATTAAGAATACAGATCTAATGATAATAATATAAATTTTTTAGTCCATTTTTATCGTCAAAATGTCATATTTCAAAGATACATTATATTCGATTGATTAATATAGCATGCTTTTACTACTCAAAAAATAGTACTTAATACCAGTAAAAATGTAAAAAATTTTTTGTATGAGAAATATTTTTGATTTTATGCTAAACCATCTTCAGCTCATAACAATAACAGGTAGGTGAAGATGATTTAGTATAAAATCAAAACCTGGTATTGTTATGAGCTGAAGATAAAAATAAATAGTTTAGTTTTCAAAAAGCTGTGATGAACAACCAAACTATATTCAAAGTAAATAGTTGTATAGAATAAAATAAAAATTTCTAGAAAACATTCTTTTTAATGAATTTAATTCAGAATAAACAGTTTCAACTTTCTATTTATCTCTATAAGAATTTGTTTGGTAATATATATCATTATTAAATATATAACTAAACTATGCTATCAAAAATATATTAATAAAATTTTAAACTTATTTTTAATATTAAAATTGTACCATCATCATCTCCATCTATTATATCATAATATACAATTGCATTATATCCTTCATCATTATCAACAGCAGATATTTGTATGACAGGACTTGGAGGATCTAATGGAATATTTGATACAATTGATGCTTCGTATTCATGATTTCCAAATTTTGGAATTTCATCATTGACATCTTGTAAAGTGATATAAAGCTATAAATTTAAAAATTATCAGTTTTAAATAAATTATTATGAAAAATTAATTATAATTAATTAATAATTATAAATTATTATTATTATTGCTTATAGTTAATAGTTAAATATTATTTATAAATAGTCTTACAGGTACACTTGTAGTTCTTCTAGTGCTTATATCTGAACCCTGATCAGATGCTTGAATTTGAATAGTAAAACTTGATGATGCTTCCCGATCTAATATTGCACCTTGGGCAACAAAAATCATTCCCTAAATGAAAAAATTTTATAAATTATATGCACAAAACATTTTCTTGTATATAAATTCATATATATGTATGTATGTTAGTATGTATGTACAGTGTATAAGTTGACCTCTTCAAAAAAATTTTGAAAAGATCAACTTATATACAAGGCAGTCAAAAATTGAAAAATTTTCCACAAATTCATATGATTCTCCACTGTGGGACCGAGGATGGTATTGACACAGGCATTAGGCCTAAATGCGATAAAAGTCAGGATCTGACACCAGTCAGATCATTGTTTACGATGCCAACAAACAGGAGAGTGGTATGAAGTTGCAACGCGGGTAAGGACGGTAATAATTGTGCTGTTCGATTAATCGACACAAAGACTAAATTCATCGAAGAACAACTTCCTTTATTTCGTGAGAGATCTCTATCACAAACTGCTGTGACAGATAATCGTCATATTGAGAGAAAGAGATACCTGGAATACAATGCACTACTGTATTGTCCAAGAGATCCACAATTTCTACAGTCGAGGACGAATGCCGGACAATGTTTTTCACAATAGTCTTTAGTCCTTATTACACAGTCTTTAGTCCTTTAAATGGAAATCAAGGGCATGCACTAGGAAGTTTTCTGTTGAATTGAACGGTTGACTGTTAAACAACAAACAACTAACTGTCGGTTGCCGTGTTCTATGTTGCTGTTTCAGAGGGAGCCGAAGAATTATAGTGGATGAACTGTCCGCAAGAAGAGGTGCTAACTCCAGACCCAAGTGGGAATGGCTTGTAGAATACTGCGGAGAAGATCAGCAAGCAATGAACGAGAGGAGAATCTCGGAGATTGAGCCGGGAACGATCAGAAGGTACCTGGAACCAATGGCTCATATATAGTCGTGACCTTTTCTGACTCTTTTTCCCAAGGAGAGAATTTTGATGTTTATTTCTCGAACATTTGACGGGTCAGGTGTCCGATCCGCGACTATTTGGCAGACACCTGATGTAAACATTTTCAGCAATTTATTAGGACTGAGGTGAAAGTCTATTGACCGATCGAAATACCATTTATAATGTTGTCGTATTTCTTTGGAGTTGTTTGATAGAACTCCTTTTTTTTGTGTATTTCTTTTCTCCCTCGTTTGACCTAATTTTGACTTAATTATTTCTTAATTACATTCAGAATGCCGATCTCCACACCACTCAGTTGCATGCCATTCCTCATTCCTATCATACCTTTGCACCAGCTGCATAATCTGTCATATTTATATCTAACAAAGATCATTATCTTACTGATTCTTTTAATTTTTTTTAATATCCGATATGTATTGTGAAAACCAGGATTGCCCTCGGTTCTCCTGTTTGGTTTGGACCCCTAGACCCTACATCCTTGCTCCTGTCTCTCGGTATGAATACGGATGTTAGTAATAATTTCTGTGGACACCAGCCAGTCCAGAAAACACAATACTGCTTCCATTGAACAATTAACTTATTAGCTTTTAACTTCAAAAAGAATAACAGAAGACTTACTAAATAAACAAATATAAAATACACTGTGGTCCTTCTTAACCACCAAACACAGTTGTGGCCAAGCTTCAACATAGACAACAATCCAACACAAGACAAGTCCACAACACAGCACAAAAACTTCTTTAGACAAGATTCACAAAGATGACAAAGACACGACGACCACCAGAAGGACTCTCCGAACTACGCCACAGATGATACTTATGTACAGCTAAATTTGCATATTGTACAAATATTTTTACATTTGAAATAAATAAATGATGTAGTTGTTAATGATTCTTGTATCTTCTTTAACATTAGTAGAACAACCAAGTAATAAGTAATTAACACAAAATTAATCACAATAAAAAATATTATGTAGACAGTAAAATTCTCGTCCTTCATTTTCAAGATAGCAGACAACACCTCCGGTTGGAACACTACATGTCTCCACATGAAGTAATTTTCAAACTTAATACTGACTTTCTCAAAATATTGATTCAATATTAACAAATTTTCATCCTTTTCTAGTATCTTCACATTATGACTGTGAAACTGCAACAACACTGCTTTTTTCGGCATATAATTATTAAATATAGTTATAATTATAAAGTATAATTATATTAATTATAATATTAATTATATTATAATTATAGGCATATAATTATTAATTATTAAATATAATACTTGTTAGTGCTTTGGAGCTCCCTCGATGGCATCTCCACCTTGTCATGGTGAGGGAGCTTGCGTGTTCCAATGATCCTGAGAGCTATACCGGCGGTAGCTTTGCTACTGGTAGGGTCTCCCATGCCGGAAAGGTCGAAGGTAAGGGGCCAGACTAAGAGAGCGCCCTACCCAAACTAAAGTGTATGGTATCGTGCTGAGAGTTGAGTGGCACTGGGGTAGTTAAAAATGTAGTGTCGTTAACGATCCCTTCAGGGCACCAGGCGAAACCCTGTCGTAATTAGCCTTACGCCCGTATTGGGGGATAACCGGGCGGTGACTTTT
>AYEL01060542.1:0-41240 GCA_000484575.1 Olivierus martensii | reverse complement strand
TATAATAATTTATTTTATATGTATATATATAAAGTTTTAATAAAATATTTATTTTAGCAAATAACATTAATATATCGATAACTAAAAATCAAAGATCATGTAATTTATTGGTTTCAAATTTTTATCAAATTTTAAGTGCTAAAGTCAGGGGGTAGTCTTATACGTGGGTTTTGCATTTTTACCAATTTTCAAACTCCGAAGTTGGGGAGTCGGCTTATACATGGATCGGCTTATATTCAAATATATACAGTATTTATTCAACAACCAAATATCAGCAAAATAACTCTAGCATAACTAATTTGAAAACTGAAATTAATGATTAATTAAATTTAAACTAACATTGACTTCACTGATGGAGTCACAATGGTTTAAATTTATTTCACAATAAATTAATAATAATCTAGTTTCCAGGATTATTATTGTAACTAGTAGAAAATTGTTCTTTGTAGGAACAATTTTTTACTAGTTTTTTGATTGCTTTGTAAACAATCAAAAACAGGAAAATATGATGAATAAACAAGTAAAAGTTGTCAAAAAATTCCATAGCTCAGCAAGAAAAAGGAAAAAAGAAGTTTTGCTTCAGGTGGCTTAATAGCTGAGCTTTTAAGCCACCTGAAAGGACTGATAATAGGATCACATTCTGTACCTTCTTTGCAAATTTTTTATAACTATTGTTATATTCTTTTGAAAGGAGATACAGAATATGATTCTATCTTCCAGCTCTTCAGATTGCTTAAAAACTCAAAAATGCTGGTATTTTCCTTTTTCTTGTTTAGCAACTTGTCTTCTTTTTATCTTCAGCTTTTACTTATTTATTTGTCATATTCTCTTTTTGAATGCTTCATAGGAATATTTTTCCAGCAGTCACATGACTTTTTCATATTGCAAATTTCACTTTTTTACAAAAACTAAAACTTGCATAAAAAATCCTAGAGTAGCATATTATAAATCAACCTAACTAGGGAAATACTAATTAAATAATCTAAAGCAGCCAAATTTAACTTTAGCATATTATTTTGCTATGAGATTTTCTGGCTATGTAGTTAACTTATTTGGAACTGCTAATATCAGCCTAGTCTGATAATTATTCCAAATTGATTAGTATATAAACTTTCTAATATGATAATCTGCTGGTTGCCTTGGTAGTCTAACTAATTACAGCACCAAGACAGATATCTCAAAGTCCAAGTTTGACTCTGGAATAAGACAAATTTTTATTTTGGAACTTTAACCAAAAATTAAAGTTCAATTATTAAATAATAAATGGCTCCATCTTAACCTAAATTAATTACAGTAAAACCTCTATTTTACGGACCTCGATTTTACGGACATCAGATTTTACGGACACCATCCCAAAAAATAAAATTAATAATAATAATACAATATTTGCATAAACTGTCTACAGTACTGTACTTGAAATTGAAAGTGACTAAGTACTGTACAGCATTATTGTATTGCGTGTAAAATAACGCACTCATTTATTGCTTAAGGCCTCATTTTTATTTTAATAACTTACCTAAGTTTAATATACTATACATGCACAATAATTTAATTTAATTTTTAAATACTCATGTAAAATAATACAGTTTTTAGGCATAAGTCACATTAATTAGTACAGCAGGCATAAGTCACATTAATTAGTACAGGTATGTTGAAAATGCTAATTAATGTTTATAAAAAATGACAGGTATGTTGAAAATGCTAATTAATGTTTATAAAAAAATTTTATTTTATGTTGAAAATGCTAATTAATGTTTATAAAAAAATTTTACTTCGATTTACGGTTGAAAATGCTAATTATATGTTTATAAAAAAATTTTACTTCAATTTTACGGACTAGTCTTGCCCCCCTATAGTCCGTAAAATCGAGGTTTTACTGTATTAATCCAACAGATGATAGCATAATAGCATAAATTAAAAATAATTATTAAAAATACAGTTTAATTCCAAAATAATACTTTAGGGTTAAATTTGACTGCTTTAGATTCCTAGAAAGTAGTTTTTGCCAATACAAAAAAATAATCAATAGCTGCAAGACAAATTGCATATGTTTTTTCTAGTAAAAGTAATTAGACTATTTATGAGAATCAAGTCCTGAGGACAAGTTGGGATTGTTTTAACATGTGGGAAGAGCTACAGTATACCTATGGACAAAGTTTTTGTTGGATGATGTTCCCTTTATGTTCTTCTGAATGTACATACAAAATTTTAAGATTCTATCTTAACTATAAATGTCATAATAGATATTTTATATATATTTTAATAGATATCAAAAAGATATTTTTAAATGATATTAAACTGAATTTCTTTGTTAGCAACAATTTTATTTTGTGTATATTTAAATATTTAATTAAATCTTAAATGAAAAAATGTAAAAATAAAATTATTTACAACATAAAATGGATAATACATTAATTAAAGATACCTTTGTAAATACTGGATCATTATCATTAATATTAATAATATTAGCTGTGATTAATGCAATTGCAGAAAGCTGGGGAACTCCTGTATCATAAGTTATTACTGTAAATTTAATTTGCTTGATATCTTCATAATCAATTCTGCTTTTTACCATAAGTACACCTAAATATATATATATATAAAATTTTATTATTTTCATGAAATGCTGTTAGAAAATAGTTATAACAGCTGAAAGTCTGAATGAAAATCCTTTGAAATTTAAAATTTTTAATTAGTAGATTATTAAGAAGTTCAATTAGTTTTGTATAAATGAATAAAAAATACTTTAGTGACCATATTTTTTGTTTTTAAAAAATTTTAATGTTCCATATAGCTTATGAACTAGATCCATTGTACTTGAAATTTGAATAATATAACTCAAAACCAAACTTGAAACCAAATAAAAATTTTGAATTAGATATGTTAAGGAAGATTATATAAAAACTGAAATCATATTATAAAATACTGAAACATAGAAATAAAAGTATTTATTTAATAACTATAAATAGATCACATAGGTAGAGTGATAACTAAAAGTGCTGATGCACATGCATTTCTTTCTATATTGATAACAAAGATAACATTTAATTTGATACTTGTATCAATAAAGAAATAAGAAGTATTACAAGACTTTAAATATTGAATATTCCAAGTAATCAAATTTATATAAGAATACTTGCTGTTTATGGAGAATAAAATTGTTTTACAGAATTTAAGCATATGAATGGATAAAAAATGCTTTTAAATGAATATGAAATTCTGACATACAAAAATCTGGCCAATTACATAAAGCTGTCATGTCAGATTTAGTGAAGATAATCAACAAAGCAATGGAATCAGCTTCAAAAGAATAGACACTAAAAATTAATTTCAGAAGAATAGGCACTATGGATTGGACTGCTATATTATTATGGAAATTATAAAATTCAATAAACTTTTTCTTGTTGGATACAAAAAGCTTTGATTTCAATGAAATAAACAAAAGTGATAATCTATAAGAAATTGTTAAAGCAGTTCACAAATAATGATGACAATATTTTGTCAAAAATAATCACTAGCAATTAAATTTTGATTCATTATAATCAATAGGAAAAAAACAGAAAAATGGCATTATCCCAATTCATTAAGATCAAAATAGTTGGATAATCTTTATCAGCAAGAAATGATTTGCTTATGATTTTCTTCTATATTTAAGTCAAATTTAAATATAAAAACAAATCATGCAATTAACATTTTATATATATATATACTCATACAGATGATTCTCAAGTTATAAATATTCTAGTTACAACTTTTGAAGATGAAATGGCATGTTTGTTTTTACATATTTTAGAAATTTCAAAAACAATTTCAATTTTCAAAAGAATTTTAAACATTACCATAGCAAAATGATTTAGTAAAAAACATATTATAAAACTACATATTTATTTAATATGTTACAGAAAATTTCAAGGTAGCAGATATTACATCAAAAATTCTTGAATTATATAACTGAACTTTAATTCAAATCTCTATAATAATAAAATTCTAATTAATCCAATTAATGATTTTAAAGTTTTGATACCAGTTCAGCATTACAATAATTTGTGTTATAAGTTTTTCTAATTCATAATTTCAAATTAATTCAATTATAAAACTTTTAAATGAACTGTGTTCATAATTTGAGAATTAATCTAGGCAGTATATAATATTAATCACTATATTATCAGTATAGCAATATTTATATATAAAATAAAGTTAGAAAGGTGCATACATTACATAAATAATACATATGGGAGCAACCATGAACTGCTGTCACACTATTTCAAACACTTTTTGACCCATTTTCTCCTCTTCATCATTTTCCATCACATCAAATTTAATCCTCTGACTCTGACATGACAAATTTGAAGACTCCCTTCCCTTCTATTTAAAAATTTCTTCTGATTTTAAGTAAAAAAAAATACATAAAATATTAGAAAATAGGAATTACTTTACATTAGTTACTTTGTCATATACATTCTTTAATTTCCACTTCAAACAACTGGATATAAATGTTTTAAAACTAATTATAAATATGCCTTATATTTTATAACTAGTTAGCCCCTGGTCACTATGTGCCCAAATAGACCAAAAACAAAACATTTGTTTTTTATCTGTCAAATTTGAGATTTTTCATTTATTTAGCATAACCTTAACCTTGTATATAATGCTTTTTGCTTGTTTTTTATCCAGACCAAACTTTGAAATTTTCTTTATATGAAATTGGCAACTAACAAACTATCGATTTACCTTTTCAGTTATTTAAATAATAATTATAATTTTTATCTTAAAATAAAAAATCATAATTTCTGAAATGAATAAAATATTATTTAAATTCTGAAATAAATTAAATATTTTTTAAATGCAACATTTATGTAGCCTCGACACGCCGAATGCAAACTGAACTCTCGAGCTGGGGAACAGTCAACATTTTTCGATCAAAAAAGACAGAAATTGAAGTCAAATAACAAAAAGAAGTATACAGACATAAATAGGAAGTAATCTATGATAATTTAAAGCAAAAGTTATAATGAGATTGGGATTTAGTTTTCCAGAAGACGCAATTAAAGATTCGAAGTGAGAGAAAATATATAGTAACGGCAACACTTCTGGCGCAGGAGTTCGCACATACGCAGAAACATGGACACCACTTATTCCTTTATTATATATGATAAACATATTTTCAAATATATTACATTACAGTCTATTCCTTTAAAAAATTATGCATAAACATTTTATATTTTATTAAAAAAAAATTTAATATAAAACTCAACAATTTTTACAGCATGATATCATAATTTATGATTCCCTCTCCCTATGTTATTTATTGTTATAAACAACTATATCCTCCCATAACAGCATGACATAGTTTATGAATGCTCCCTAATATATATGAATTTTATGAGATATCAACTAGATAATTTTTTTTTCAATTTTTTTGTTTTAATTAAACAAAAAAAAAAAATTAAACTACAATAATTTGATCTTTCTATTTAAGGCTTTTCTAATAAGCATTTTACTAATAAATTTAAAATATTTCTAAAATATAATTAATAATTATTAGAAAAATTATTGCATTTATGATCATTTTAGTTTACACATGTCATATTTAATTAATCATACTTGGTCAGGCATGCTTGAGATAATAATAGGAATAAAAATTACAAACAATATTTTACAATTTCTTACCAGATATTTTATCAATATTAAAATACTTATTTGGTGCAGCTAATTCATATCCTGCAATATTAGAGTCAGGATCAGTAGCAACTACAGTTGTTACTATACTTCCAATTGGTTGTTCTTCCATAACATTTATCATAATTTCTGGATGATCAGGTGACCAAGGTTTTGCAAAAGATGGTGGAAAATCATTGACATCAATAATTGTAACAACAAGCGTTCCTAAAAATATAATAAATATGAATTATTTTTTCATATAAATTTATTAATAAAATATTATCAAATTAAGATCTTGTTCCCTGAATTGAGTAAAATACTGTGCTTTTATTGTTTTAAATAGGATGGCCATTTGTCTAAGATTTTCCATGATAATCTTGATTTATGATACAATGTCCCACATCAGTAAATGTTCATAAAATGTCCTGGATTTTAAAATCCATCCTATTTTCAAAGATGAAAGTTTTTTATATTTTGAGATTTGCACCCAAAATTGATTACATATATTTGGTACATGCTTAAAATGCAGTTTCAAAACATGTCAAATTAGCATCAAGTCTATGCTGATATCTGCCAATATTATTTTATTGTTCAAATTCTTCAGTTCCATGCTTAATATATTGCAGCAAGCAGACATGGAATCTGTTCAAGATGAATGCCCTATGCTTCAGCATGGATTGGTTTCATGCTGAAGCATAGGGATTACTTATAATACATTCTATGAGAAGTTAAGATATTCACAGACAGGAATTGTCTTCAGGGAGAGTATTCTCTCTCCTATTACGGTACCTTATGATGGATGATCTTTTAAAACTATACTCAATGGGAAGGGTTTCTTCATTGTTGGCCATGCTGATGACATAGCTATAATTGTGTTGAGGAAATTTTCCTGAACTATATTTGAATTGTTTCAGATGGCTCTCAATACAATATCTAAGTAGCATGATTAAATTAACTGTTAATCCAGTAAAGACTAAAATTGTATCTTCAGCAAAAAGTTACAATTCTCTACTGAAGTCAAGTACCTTGATGTTATGTTAGATAAAGGAATAACTTGCAAATCAATAAAGATTTTGTTGTTATGAAAGCATGTAAGCCTTATGGCAGTATTTTCCAAACTGTGGGGCATGCCCCACTAGGGGAGTATGTAAGAATTACAAAAATATCATTTTTTAGACAAACAAAAGATAAATTCAAATTGGTGTTGAAAGAAAGAATCAGAAAAAGGGTTATAAATACAGTACATATATTCATGTATCCAAAAAATTTTGGCTATAGTTACTTTAAAGATAAAATATTGATTTCATTTAGTGATTGAAAAAGAATTGGGAGTAGTGATATTACCAGATTTGAAAAAATTGCTGCTAAAAAACAAGCCAACTGTTATATTGAATGTACACCATTGTTGAGAGACACATTATTATCTAAGCCATTGTCATATGCTAGCAGAAAAGTTTGTTAAAGATCTGAAGGACAGAACTTAAGATTCTCATAGCTTTATCTGAGCATCACACAAAGCTAAGAGAATTACTCCTATTGCTGCTCTTAAAGTCCTATTGGGCATTTTTCCCTTGTATTTGTCTGTTGAGGTTATTAATATCCAGGAGAGTTACTATAGGCTCCATTGTCATGGGAGAAGAATTTCTTAATCCATAAAGTGGAGCACTCATTTTTTGAATGGGACAATTCACAGTCACATTCTTGAAGTGATTAAAAATCATATATGCCCAGATTCAGCTTCTTCAGATCTTTCACTATTGTTTTTCCCAACATGGAGGGTTTTGAGGTGGATTTGAGCACTGTATCAAGGGTTCATTTATCTGTTATATAGATAGTTCCAAAACTATTACTGATACAGAATAGAGGTTTGATGCAAGAGAAGTGGGATGTCTTATTCTTAATCCTTTGGTTCTCCCTCGTTGGCGTCTCCACTTTGTTGTGGTGAGGGAGCTTGCGTGTTCCAATGATCCTGAGAGCTATGCCGGTGGTAGCTTTGCTACTGGTAGGGTCTCCCATGCTGGACAGGTCAAAGGTAAGGGGCCAGACTAAGAGAGCGCCCTATCCAAACTAAGGTGTAAGGCATTGTGCTGAGAGTTGTGTGGCACTGGGGTAGTTAAAGATGCAGTGTCGCTAACGATCCCTTCAGGTGCCCTGAAGGGATCGTTAGCCCTGTTGTAGTTAGCCTTTCGCCCTATTGAGGGATAACCGGGTGGTGACCTTTTATGTTTCTTCCAGTTTGTTTTTGGCTATGGGTGACAAAAATTCTGAAATTTCTGAAACGTTTTCTGGGGGAACTGCTTCTCCTCCCCATCATGGGGGTGGTGGTCCTGGCACCTCTTCTGAGGGCGCCGAGGTCAGTAATGTGCTTCAGGGTGATGGGGAGGTGAAGCAGTCTCCGGGCGTCAGTATTGCCTCCGGGAGTAAATCTAGTCCACGAAGGACACGTTTGTCTGGAGCGGCTAGACGAAAGTGGAGGAGGGCTAATAAGGAAACTGCTGCTGTCGGTGGCTCTCAGCTACCAAGTGGCACTTCCAATTGGCTTCTTTGTCTGATTCTCCTGCAGATACCCCTGGTGTTGGCAAGAGAACCAGATCTGCATTGTCTACCCCCTCTTCTGGGAGGTGAGACCTACTAAGCAGTCCCAGGGCTTTCAGCCAGGATCATATTCGGAAGCTTTGGCTTCTTTTCAGTTAGCCATCATCAAGAAGAGTTATCCGGAATCCAGGATGGTGACTGCTGAAGTGGACTTGATCTTGGATAAGATCCTGAGAGGGGTGGATGGAATCCCTTCGGGAGAGATCTTGCCGCTGCTTAAGGGATATACTTTAAAATAACGGTGCACTCATTTATACTTGTATGAATGAGTTCACCTGTCAATGGCTCACTTGGTTTCTGGATGGGTGTACTCTTGGGAATGAGTTCACCTGTCACTGGCTTACTCAGCTCTTGGATGGGCATATTCTTAGACAGAGGATTCTTTAAGGGTTATTCCTGCGAAGAACCTGCCCAAGCCTGTGAAGATGGCCTATCGCACTGCATGAACTTGCCCAAGCCTGTGAAGATGGCATATCGCACTGCGGACACACATATGCAGGATATGCGCCAACTTTTGACTTGACTCCAAGTATTCAACCCTAGGTTCAAAACTGAAAACTGGAGGGTCTTGGGTCGTAGTAGGGACGCTAAAAAACAGCGATTAATTTTAATGGTTGATCTTGCTTTGGCAAAGACCATCAAGGCAGCCAATTTTAAGGCTTTTTCTGGGGTTGATCAAGGGATCTTTAAGGTACTTTCGGATCCCAACTCCAAGTCTGGGAGACCGATAGCTTCGGTGATTGCTCCTGAAAAGGGGCATGAATTGGTCGGACTCACTGATAGGGATTGGGTTTCCGGGTCTTTGCCACTGGTCCTTCCGATGCCAAGTCAACAGAGGAGGGCATGGAACTTTGCCCACCTTAGGCACCGGTAATGTCATGGGCCTGAGGTTGATTCAGATCAACCTCCAGCACTCTCAAGCTACTTCCGCCCTTTTGGGTCGGCTGCTCATGGGGGCTGCATGACCTTGCTCTTATTCAAGAGCTGTGGCACTATAAGGGCCGAATACAGCTTCACTGTAAAGAAGGTGAGTTGTTTTCTTTTACTTCTTGTACTTCCAGAAAGTAAGTTGTTTTCTTTTACTTCTTGTACTTCTGATAGTGATCCTCAGACTTGTGTATTCACTAGGAATAACATACATGTTTCACCTGTTTGGGATTACTGTTCAAGGGATATTATTACTGTTCGGGTGAAGCTAGATGAAAGCGGTGCTAGTAGGGAATTTATTGTTTCCTCTGCTTATTTCCCTTATGACAAAGACAAACTTCCACCAACACCTGAGTTTAGGTCTTTGGTGGAATTTTGTCAAAAGAGTCAATTTGATTTATTGGTTGGTGTCGATGCTAACTCTCATAATGTGGTTTGGGGTAGCAAAGACATCAACCAAAGGGGAGAGCACCTATTGGAGTTTCTGATGGGTACTAATCTTTTTATTCTGAATAGGGGTAATGAGCCTATCTTTGTTGTTGTTAACAGGATGGAGGTCATTGACCTAATAGGGACTCAGAGTATTTCTGACCATTGAGAATTGCCTTCTTCTTCAGATCACAGATATATTTGCTTTAATTTACAGGGTATGCCACCTAATCAGGTTACATACAGAGGCAGCTAATTGCTTCCTTTAGAGAAGACCTTAAATTTAACTTGGGGGGTGTACAGAGCAAATTCTGCTCGGTGGTGGATTTAGAGATGATTGTTCAACAGGCAATTCTCTTATCCTACCACCAAAATTGTCCTGTCAGGATCACTCGATCATCAAGGCGAGTTCCTAGGTGGAATGAACGGTTGGGCGGTCTTAGACGTAATGTTAGGCGACTTTTTAATAAAGCTCAGAGGACTAGTGATTGGGACGCATATAGGAGCGCTCTCACTGGTTATAATAAGGCCATTAGAAAGACTAAAAGGTCTTCCTGGAAATGGTATTGTCAAGGAATTGAGGATATACCTGAAGTATCCAGACTTGTGAAGATAATGTCTAATGGGGATTTTTGTAGGGTTGGTTCTCTTAAGCTGCCTGATGGCAGTATGACTAGTACTTGCAGGGACTCTTTAAAGGAACTTTCTCGGGTACACTTTCCTGGGTCTACTTTGATTGAGGACTCATCCTCCTTGCAGGTGCAGTCTGACCTTGATGGATGTGATTATCATGCCTCAAGGAAGGATTGGGATCTTGTGAGGGGGATGATTAATCAATCTAATATTAAATGGGCTATAAGTGTTTTTAAGTCTTTTCAGTCGGCGGGACCAGATGGCATTTTGCCAGTGTTTTTGCAACAAGGCATTGACATCCTGGCCTATCCTCTTTGCCGTCTCTTTCAGACCTGTTGGACTTTTGGCTATGTTCCATGGTCCTGGAGGCAGGTGAGGGTATCTTTTATACCTAAACCTGGGCGTAACTCTTATACCGAGCCTAAGTCCTATCGTCTCATCAGTCTGATGTCTTTTTTGCGTAATTCTTATACTGAGGCTAAGTCCTATTGTCCGATCAGTCTGATGTCTTTTTATTGAAGACATTGGAGAGATTGGTGGATAGGTTTATTAGGGATGGGGTCCTGGTTAAGATCCCTCTTTGTCGCAGTCAATTTGCTTATCAATCTGGCAAATCGACTGAGCATGCTCTTCATGAGGTTGTTTTGCTCATTGAGAGGGCTATTGGGTACAAGGAGATTGCCCTTGGTGCTTTCCTTGATATTCAAGATTCCTCTACTTCTTTTGAGCAAATTAGCCTTGCTGCTTTCAGGTATGGAGTCAGTTTAACGATTATTCGTTGGATTGGCTCCATGCTGAGGCTTAGAGTTGTGTCTAGCAAGCTCTATGAGGAGGAAGTTATGATTCTCACTGACAGGGGATGTCTGCAGGGGGGTGTTGTCTCCCTTTCTTTGGAGCCTTGTGGTGAATGAGTTATTTGGCTTTACTCAATGGGAAGGATTTCTTCACTGTTGGATATGCTGATGGCATAGCCATCATTGTAGTGGGGAAATTTCCTAGGACTGTTTCTGAGGTTTTTCAGACAGCTCTTAATACAGTTTCTTACTGGTGTAATAGGGTTGGATTATCTGTTAATCCAGCTAAGACTGTTATTGTGCCTTTTACTTGGAGAAGACAGTTGGTAGGGTTATCTGAGCCAATCTTTGGTAAAAGGTTGCAGTTTTCTATCCAGGTCAAATACCTTGGCGTTTTGCTTGACAAGGATTTGATTTGGAAACCACACCGTAGAATCTGTTGTGGGGAAAGCCTGTAGGGCCTTTGGGCTTGCAGGGGTATTTTAGGTAAGACTTGGGGTCTTAGGCCAGGGCTATTGTTTTGGATTTACCTATTGTTGTTGTGAGACCTATTTTTACTTATGCTGCCATTGTTTGGTGGCGAAGGGTTTTACTTAAAACCTGCCAGGCTGAACTTGGAAAGAATCAAAGGCTGGCGTGTTTGTGCATTACTGGGGCTATGAAAACTGCTCCTACTGCTGCTCTTGAGGTTCTTTTGTGCATTCCTCCTCTGCATTTGTTTGTTGAGGCGAGTGCACGGGAGGGCTATTATAGGCTTCATTCTTCCGGGAGAGGGATTTCTTGGACCCATAAAGTGGAGCATCTGTCTTTTGAGTGGAACAGGATACACTGTAACATTCTTGGGATGGTTAAGGATTACATGGTGCCTAAATTTAACTTCTTCCGGCCCTTCACTGTAGTTTTTCCCAGTTTGGAGGGCTGGGAGGGAGGATTTGGGCACAGTATCAAGGGTGGTTTAGTCTGGTTTACAGATGGTTCTAAAACCACTACTGGTGTTGAGGCGGGGGTTTACTGTGAAGGGAGGCAGATGTTTTATTCCTATTTCCTTGGGCAGTTTACCACTGTCTTTCAGGCAGAAATTTTTGCTATTTCTGCATGTGTTAGAATTAATCTTGATAGGGATTATGCTGGTAAGCATATTTTTATCCTATCTGACAATCAGGCTGCTCTTAAAGCACTTGATAGTTCCCGATTTGTTTCAAAACTTATTTGGGAATGCAGTCTTCTCATTGAGGAACTGACTACCAAGAATAGGGTGCAGCTTGTTTGAGTGCTGGGGCACAAGGGGATTGGGGGTAATGAGGTTGCTGATAGGCTTGCCAAGGAAGGGGCTTCTCGTGGGTAACGAGGTTGCTGATAAGCTTGCCAGGGAAGGGGCTTCTCGCCTCTTTTTTGGACCTGAGCCTGTCCTGGGCATTGGTTCGGATGTCTTTGGGAGGGTTGTCAGGAACTGGTTGGCGGCTCAGCATCTCACTTTCTGGAAGTCTATCTCTGGTCTTAGGCAGGCGAAGGTTCTCATTTTGGGTTGCTCTGTTCAGCGAACTAACTGAACAAAAATGAAGTTAGGATTGTAACAGGGCTTCTTACAGGGCACTAGGCAGGCGAAGGCTCTCATTTTGGGTTGCTGTGCTCAGCCAACCAAAAAGAGTTGCTTTCTCTGAACAAAAATGAAGTTAGGATTGTAACAGGGACTGAACAAAAATGAAGTTAGGATTGTAACAGGGCTTCTTACAGGGCACAATGTGTAGATGAGATGAGATGAAGAGGTCACATTTTATGTGAATGTGTGGCCCTTTCGTGGCTTAGGCGTGATCTTCATTTTATGTGAATGTGTGGCCCTTTCGTGGCTTAGGCGTGATCTCTTTGGGTGTAGAAGATGTAAGTATGAGGAGGAAACTCCTCTTCACATTTTGTGTGTAAATGTGTGGCCCTTTCGTGGCTTAGGCGTGATCTCTTGGGGATGTATTTTCTTGTTCTGGAGGATTTCGCTACTGTCCCATTGATGAAAATACTGTCTTTTGTTTTAAAGACGGGTCTTCTCCTGGGATGATTAGATATTTTTTAATTTATATAATCAAAAATTAATTATAAATTAAAATGATTTTTTTACAATATTTATATTTGTTTGAAATTTTCAGATTTTATTCATGTTTTCAGTTGATATTTAAAAAATTTTAATTTGTTTTTTTCATATTTTATTATATTATTTTGCTTCTTGTTTATAAAAATGTCACTGAATGGAATCAAAAAATACTTTTTTGATAAATTTAATCTTTCAGATAATATTTAAACAAAGTATGCTTCAAATAGTCTATAAACAAGAAAACATTTTGACATTTTTTTTACCAAGTTAAATTAAGATATAAATAATCCTGCTGAGCTGTCATATTATGTTTCTGTTTATAGCTTTTCTGTTCTATTGAATGATTGACATACCTATAAATAACTGAAGAAGACTGAGATATCAATCAAAAATATTTTTTGAATATAAAAACATCCATAATATTACTCATATGAATGATGTGATTAAAAAACTAAACCAGACAATTCTTAAAGCAAAAAATGTTAATCTTTATAAAAAACTTTTTTCAGAAGTGCTTTCAATCTTGCAGCTAGCTTCAGTCAAATATGAAAGAATTACAAGTTTTTAAATACTATAATAAATTAAATGTTCAGTTGCTAAGTAATATTATACATAACCTATAGTAACCAGTTGACATTGTATAATCAATGTTATAATATATGAAATATAAGAAAAAACAAATATGCACAAAAATAGCATACACGTTTTTGCAAAGTTAATTATTTATAAATCATTGAATATTAAAAGTATTTATGTTGCAATTTTCAATTGAAATATGCTGCTCCATTAATTGTGCTATCATTTGATGTTTGTATTTATGTTGGTCATGTTTCAGAAAGCCTATAAGTTCATAGATAAAAAATCAATTTGTCAGAATAAGTTGCCAAAGAACATTTTTAGCTGTGTATGGTACACCATTTCCATGCAATCTCAAGTATTCTGGTTGTGAGATGTTTTCCACTTCTTACTCAGTTTCTCCTTGTGTCTATGCACAGCTGTTAAGCTGTTTTCCTTTAGCTTATATCAGGGATGGGCAATTATTTTCTGCTGTGGGCAGATAAACAATCTTCAGGATGAAGCAAGCCATATAAAAATTGAAAAGTACCTAAGGGTGAATTTAACCTTATGGCACCTTAATTATGTAATTATTAATAATTATTATGTAATTATATAATGAAATTATTAATGATAACATTAATAATCATTAATTATTAATAAAAACTACTTTGACATAAAATGACTACTCACATTCAAGCAAGATTGATTCTTGCACAAACATATTCATCTCATCATCGCACAGGACAAGAATAAGGGTTGCGCCAATTTATCTGCACACGTTCTTGTCAATCTCGCTATCGTGTATAGCCACATTTGTGATACTTACAAAAAGAATATATTCATGTATCAATATCATTTTTCTTGTGTTATTTTCTCAGTTTCTGTTTGTATGCAAAGAGTTCAAAAGCATCACAGAAATTATTATTTTTTCATTAGAAACATTAGAAAATAATTCGCCCTAGGAATTAATAAATTCAGATAATTTTCTTTAAAAACATAAGTACTGTATTTTTATTAAACTGATTGATTGCTAACAACCTATTACATCAGAATGTTAAAAATATTAGGTACCTACATAACTAATTTTGTAAAAACAAATTTACAACTTAATGTGAATGATGAAATTTACTATGTTTATGGTTAATTATTTCATAAAAATTTGGAGTAACTCGTTAGTGTACATGTACACTAGCGAGAGTTTCTATTATTTTACACTGCAACATAAATATTATTTTATTTTTTCTTTTCAAGTAGAATTTTACAAATGTGGGCCTTGAAACTGTAGTGTGTTCTACTTTATGCAGTGGGCCGGCTTTTGCCCACCCCTGGCTTATATAGTCAACTCTTTTAATTATTTTGGTCTAATTTCACTTGATGCTAATGCCATGTGATACTGCTCTCTTTGTCATGACCATACGAGTCAGGCCTTTTTCAAACATCTCTCTGGTTCTGCAAGTCTGGCTTTTAGACTTTGCTTAGTATAGCCAACATATAAGTATTTTTGTTGTGCAAAAGTAATCACATATATTCTTTTCATGTTTTTTTTTATTGGATCTATCTTTGTCATTGTCTAACATATACTATTTTGTAGTTTTATTGGCTTTCTCAATTGCCTTGTTCTTAAGATGAGTTTGCTATAGTTTATCTTTTTATGATTGTGTTTGCTTCATGGATGTTCTGCTTCTTTCATTTTACTTCCTCTTAGTGCTTCTCAATTGATGCCTTCCAGTATGCTTCTGGCAACACAGCTACTAAGATATAATTCATACTATAAAAAATTAATTTTTATCAAAAATTTGGATAATTAACTTTAATTTAACATATAATTGAAGCAACATAAACACAGTAATTTAGAATATAGAGAAAGAAGGGAAGAAAAAGTGAATTTTCTGAAAAAACTCAATTAAATAATTTTCATAAAAACCATTTAAAATAAATTTTGGTCAGAAAATATTTAGGAACCATCATCAGAAACTCATGGTCCTTTTTTGAAAGCCTAAACAAAACTACAATAAACTGATTAAAACCCATGAAAGTGCAGTTATAAAATTCTATTGCTTGTCCCTGCCATGCACAGCAAATGTTATCAATGGCATGCAATGGCTTAAACATTTAAATAGTATAATGTTCTAGTGAAATTTAATTTAAAACTACACTGTTCTTTTAATCGATTCAGTTATGGTATATGGTCCTATATTATGCAATATAGTATAGACTGTGTTTTTAGATCTCTAAGTGCAGTGCAAGAATACTTTTCAAATTATAAACAAAACTTGCAAACAAACTGTTTTTAACCTGAACATCTTTAATGGAAAAAATCATGTGATTTATTCATTGATCTTATATTATTGAAACTTGCAAAAATAAATTCTCAAGACAAAAAAAAACTGCTTCATAAATTGTAAAATAATCTTCAACTTCATCTAAATAATTATGTTGTAATATATTTTAATTTATAAGAATACTAAGAAAATTTTGATTGATTTTATAAATACAAAATAAACAATTTAATAAAAATCTATCAAGATTCTATTATAATAATGCATAATTTTTAATTGATATCTTTTTTTGCATGTAGTTTTCAGTGAAAAAGTATAGGATACTTCAGGCACAAAAGCTGAGAGCAATTATTCAAATAACAGCCTATAAATTTTTTTGATCAACTAAAAAAATATAAATAGAATAAGATCTCTATTTATTAATAAAATTCCCTTGTTGGTATCTCCACCTTGTCATGGTGAGGGAGCTTGCACGTTCCAAGGATCCTGAGAGCTATACCGGTGGCAGCTTTGCTACTGGTAGGGTCTCCCATGCTGGACAGGTCGAAGGTAAGGGGCTAGACTAAGAGAACGCCCTACCCAAACTAAGGCATGTGGTATCGTGCTGAGAGTTGAGTGGCACTGGGGTAGTAAAAGATGCAGTGTCTCTGACAATCTCTTCAAGGCACCTGGCGAAAACTTATCGTAGTTAGCTTTCCGCTCGTATTGGAGGATAACAGGACAGCGATTTCTTGTGTTTCCTTCAGTTTGTCTTTTTATCATGGGTGATAAAAATTCTGAAACTTTTAAAACATTTTCTGGGGTGGCTGCATCTCTGCCCCATCACAGGGATGGTGGTCCTGGTACCTCATCTGAAGGTGCTGGGGCCACTGGTGTGCCCCAGGGTGGTGGGATGGTGGAGCAGTCTCCTGGAGTTATCATTGCCTCCGGAGTAAACCTAGTTGTGAAAGGCACATTTGTCTGGAGTGGCTAGGCAAAAGCAGAGGAGTACTAGGAGGGAAGCTGCTGGTACCGGTGGTTCTCAGCTACTGGGCAGCTCTTCCCAACTAGCTTCCTTGTCTGATTCTCCTGCTGATACCCCTGGTATTGGAAAGAGAACCAGATCTGTGATGTCTACCTCCTCTTCTGAGGAGGTGAAGCCTGTTAAGAGGTCCCAGGGCTTTCAGCCTGGGTCATATTCAGAAGCTTTGGCTTCTCTTTGGTTGCCCATCATCAGGAGGATTATCCAGACTCCAAGATGATGGCTGATGAGGTTGATTTATTTTGGGAAAGATCTTGAGCAGCTTAAATACGTTATTACTAAGAAGGAACTTCCACTTTATAACAAAGAATTACAAAACCAATTCAGCACTAATTTACAGTGGATTGTATTTCCACTGTACATTTCCACTTTACAGTGGATTGTATGATTGTTTTTCCACTGTAAATTAGTGCTGAATTGGTTTTGTAAATCTTGAGAAGTGTGAATCCCTTCTGGGGAGACCCTGCCACTCCTCAAGGGACTATACCTTGGACAATGGTGTACTCATTGTATGAATGAGTTGACCTGTCAGTGGCTCATCCGGCTTTTGGATGGGTATACTCTTGGGCAGGGGATTCGTTTAAGGGTTATCCCTGCGAAGAACCTACCCAAGCCTGTAAGGTGGCTTATCGCACTGTGGCTACTCATATGCAGGATGCGAGCCAACTTTTGGCTTGACTCCAAGCATTCAATCCGGGGCTCAAGACTGAACCAATTTTAAGGCTTTTCTAGGGTTGATCAAGGGACTTTTAAGGTACTCTCGGATCCTAATTCCAAGTCTCAGAGCCGATAGCTTCAGTGATTGCCCCTGCAAAGGGGCATGAACTGGCCGGGCTCACCGATAGGGATCGGGTTTCCAGGGGTATCACTGGACCCTCCGACGCCTAGTCAACAGAGGAGGGCACAGATCTTTGCCCATCTTAGGTACCTGTAATGTCATGAGTCTGAGGGTGATTCAGATCAACCTCCAGCACTCCTGAGCTGCTTCTGCCCTTTTGGGTTGGCTGCTTGTGGGAGGCTGTTATGACCTTGTTCTTATTCAAGAGCCATGGCACTATAAAGGCCGAATACGGGGCTTCACTATAAGGGAGGTTACTTGTTTTCTTTTACTTCTTGTACTTCTGATAGTGGTCCTCGGACTTGTGTTTTCATTAGGAATAACACTGTGTTTCACCTGTCTGGAATTTCTGTTCTAGGGATCTTACCATTGTTTGGGTGAAGCTTGATGAGGGGGGTGTCAGCAAAGAATTTATTGTTTACTCTGCTTATTTCCCTTATGATAAAGATAAACTTCCACCAACACCTGAGTTTGGGTCTTTGGTGGAATTTTGTCAAAAGAATCATTTTGACTTATTGGTTGGTGTCAATGCTAACTCTCATCATGTGGTTGGGGTAGCAAAGGCATCAACCGAAGGGGGGAGCACCTATTGGAGTTTCTGATGGGTACTAACCTTTTTATTTTAAATAGGAGTAATGAACCTACTTTTGCTGTTGTTAACAGAAGGGAGGTCATTGATCTAATGTTAGGGACTCACCAGTCAGTATATTTCTGA
Source organism: Olivierus martensii (assembly GCA_000484575.1). Taxonomy (NCBI): domain Eukaryota; kingdom Metazoa; phylum Arthropoda; class Arachnida; order Scorpiones; family Buthidae; genus Olivierus; species Olivierus martensii. The sequence continues at coordinate 22,707 of AYEL01060542.1, read as the reverse complement.
CGTAATTGAGAATTGGCATGTGTCTAGTGAGCGTTCTTCCTTGATCACAGATATATTTGCTTTAATTTACAGAGTATGGCACCTAGTCAGGTTACATATATAGACCCTCAGAGGACTAATTGGGCTTACTTTAGAGAAGACCTTAAATTTAACCTGGAGGATATACAGAGCAGATTTTTGCTCAATGGTGGATTTAGAGATGATTATTGACCAGATTCAACAGGCAATTCTCTTATCCTATCACCAAAACTGTCCTGTCAGGACTGCTCGCTCATCAAGGCGAGTTCCTTGGTGGAATGAACAACTGGGCGGTCTTAGATAAAATGCTAGGCGGGTTTTTAATAAAGCTAGGACGACTGGTGATTGGGACATGTATAGGTGTGCTCTTGTTGGTTACAATACACCATTAGAAAGGCTAAAAGGTCTTCCTGGAAACGGTATTGTCAGGGAAATTGAGGATATACCTGAGATATCCACTTGTGAAGATAATGTCTAATATTGCAGGGTTGGTTCTCTTAAGTTGCCTGATGGCAGTATGACCAGTACCTGAAGGTATCCAGACTTGTGAAGATAATGTCTAATGAGAATTTTTGCAGGATTGGTTCTCTCTTAAGCTGCCTGATTGCAGTATGACCAGTACTTGCAGGGACTCTTTAAAGGAACTTTTTTGGGTACACTTTCCTGGATCTATTTTGATTGAGAACTCATCCCCCTTGCAGGTGCAGTCTGACCTTGATGGATGTGATTATCAAGAGGATGCCTTGTGAGGGGGATGATTAATCAGTCTAATATTAGATGGGCTATAAGTGATTTTAAGCCTTTTAAGTCGGCGGGATCAGATGGCATTTTGCCAGTGTTCTTGCAACAGGGCACTAATGTTCTGACCTCTCCTCTTTGCTGTGTCTTTCGGGCCTGTTTGGCTTTTGGCTATATTCCATGATCCTGGAGGCATGTAAGGGTTTCTTTTATACCTAAGCTTGGGCACAATTCTTATACTGAGACTAAGTCTTATCGTCCGGTCAGCCTGATGTCTTTTTTATTGAAGACATTGGAGAGGTTGGTGGATAGGTTTGTTAGGGATGGGGCCTTCTCTAGGACCCCCCTTTGCCGCAGTCAATTTGCCTATCAATCTAGCAAATCGACTGAGCATGCTCTTTATGAGGTTGTTTCGCTCTAATGAAAGGACTTTTGGAGATACAAGGAAATTGCCTTAGTTCTTTCCTTCATATTCAAGGGGCTTTTGACTCTACTTCTTTTGAGCAAATTAGCCTTGCTGCTTTCAGACATGGAGTCAATTCAACGATTATTCATTGGATTGGCTCCATGCTGAGACATAGTGTTGTTTTTAGTAGACTCTATGAGAGGAAGTTATGATTCTCACTGACAGGGGATGTCCACAGGGGGGTACTTTCTCCCCTTCTTTGGTGCCTTGTGGTGAATGAGTTATTAGCTTTACTCAATGGGAAAGGTTTCTTCACTGTTGGATATACTGATGACATAGCCATCATTGTAGTGGGGAAATTTCCCAGGACTGTATCTGAGGTCTTTCAGACTGCACTCAATAGTTTCTTATTAGTGTGCTAAGTTGGATTGTCTGTTAATCTGGCTAAGACTGTTATTGTGCCTTTTACTCAAAGAAGACAGTTGGTAGGGTTAACTGAGCCGATCTTCTTTGGTAAAAGGTTGCAGTTTTCTACCCAGGTCAAATACCTTGCAGTTATGCTTGACAAGTGTTTGATTTGGAAGTCACATGTTGATTTTTTTGTTGGGAAGGCCTGTAAGGCTCCTTGGGCTTGCAGAGGTATTTTGAGTAAGTCTTGGGGTCTTAGGCCAGGGCTGTTGTTTTGGATATATACCATGGTTGTGAGACCCATTCTTATTTACGCTGCCATTGTTTGGCGGCGAAGGGTTTTACTTAAGACTTGCAGGGCTGAACTTGGGAAGATTCAAAGACTGGCTTCTTTGGGCATTACTGGGGTTATGAAGACTGCTCCCATTGCCACTCTCGAGGTTCTCTTGTGCATTCCTCCTTTGCATTTGTTTGTTGAGGCGAGTGCCTGGGAGGGCTATTTTAGGCTTCATTTTTCTGGGAGAGGATTTCATAAGGTGGAGCATTTGTCTTTTGAGGGGGTCAGGATACACTGTAACATTCTTGGGATGGTTAAGGAATATATGGTACCTACATTTAACTTCTTCTGGCTCTTCACTGTTGTTTCTCCCAGTTTGGAGGGCTGGGAAGGGGATTTGGGACCAGTATCAAGGGTGGTTTGGTCTGGTTTACGGATGGTTCTAAAACTACTTTGACCCCATTACTTGGTGTTGGGGTGGGGGTTTACTATGAGGGGATGCGGATGTTTTATTCCTATTCCCTTGGGCAGTTTGCCACTGTCTTTCAGGCAGAAATTTTTGCTATTTCTGCATGTGTTAGAATCAATCTTGATAGGGATTATGCTGGTAAGCATATTTTTATCCTATCTGATAGTCAGGCTGCTCTTAAAGAACTTGATAGTTCCCGATTTGTTTCAAAGCTTGTTTGGAAATGTCATCTTTTCATTGAGGAACTGGCCAACAAGAATAGGATGCAGCTTGTTTGGAGGAGTGTATTTTGTAGAGTGCAGCTTGTTTGCCAGGACACAAAGGGATTGGGAGCAATGAGGTTGCTGATAGGCTTACCAAGGAAGGGGCTTCTTGCACCTTTTTTGGACCTGAACCTGTCCCGGGCATTGGATCTGATGCTTTTGGGCGGGTCATCAAGGACTAATTGGCAGCCCAGCATTTCATTTCCTGGTGCGGGTTGTCAAGGACTGGCTGGCGGCCCAGCATCACGCTTTCTGGAGATCTATCTCTGGTCTTAGGCAGGCAAAGGCTCTCATTTTGGGTTGCTCTGCTCAGAAAACTAAGGAGTTATTTTTCACTGAATAAACTTGAGGTTAGAATTGTAACAGGGGCACTGTCATCTTAGAAGACATCTTCACTTGATTGGGCTTGTTGATAACCCTATTTGTAGAAGATGTCAGTGTTCACATTTTATGTGAATGTGTGGCCCTTTCGTGGCTTAGGCGTGATCTTCATTTTATGTGAATGTGTGGCCCTTTCGTGGCTTAGGCGTGATCTCTTTGGGTGTAGAAGATGTAAGTATGAGGAGGAAACTCCTCTTCACATTTTGTGTGTAAATGTGTGGCCCTTTCGTGGCTTAGGCGTGATCTCTTGGGGATGTATTTTGTTGTTCCAGAGAATCTTGCTACAGTACCATTGAGGAAAATACTGCCATTTTGTTTTAAAGACGGGACTTCTTCTGAGATGATTTAATTGGGGGTGCACAATAGACCATTGTTGGTCCCGATGCTTGGGCTGAGTAGGCTCCTCCCTTTACTACTACTACTACTACTACTACTACTACTACTACTACTACTACTAGGGATAATTTTAGATCTGAAAATAAATTGGAGATTATTATTATTATTAGTATATGAAGTATATATCTAATAATAAAATAGTGTATTTTTTCCTGCTTTAAATGTTTGTGATTCCTTATATTCATAGAAGCAGCTGAACTTGATGGTTTTTATAGTACTTTAAAACTCTCATTTACTTCAAAGCTTGTGTGGGAATACCATCATTTCATTTTGGAACTGGAATTAGGAATAGGGTTCAATTTGTTGAGTGCCAAGGATTGGAGGATTGAGGATAAAGAGATTGCAGATGAGTTGGCAAGGAAGGAGCTTTTACTTCCCTTTATTGGACCTGATCCTGTCCTGGGCATTAAATTTGATGCATTTGGCAGCTCAGCATCTTTTCTGTTGAAAGTCTATTCTTGGACTAAGACAAACAAAGATTTGTATTTTAGATCCTTCATTACAGGGAATTAAAAAATTGCTTGCAATGTGTAAAAGTTAAATAAGAGTTATTACTAGGCTCTGTCATCTTAGGCAACATCTCCACTTAATTGGGATTGCAGATAATCCCAATTGTAGGAAATGTCAAGGAGGAGCTGAAACTCCTCTTCACATATTGTGTGAATGTATAGTCCTTTCAAGGTTATGATATGATCTTTTAGGATTTCATTTTCTGTACTAAAAGATCTTTTTACAATCTCATTGAAAAAGATACTGTCTTTTGTATATAAGACTGGACTCTTTATGGATTGATCCTGTTGGGTGCACAATAAATCACTGGATGGTTGAAGTGCTAGCACTGTTTAAAGTCTTAATACTACTTACTGTTATCTTATATCAGCAATAAACTTAATTCTCTTCAAAGGTTGGCTTTAATTAAAATTTGCAGGGCTTATAGGATTTCTACCACCAATTCTTTACAAGTTCTTGCAAGAGTTATTCCATAACTCTACACATAAAAGAAATATTTTGGACTAATATATACACAAAAAATTGTAAATATAACTGATGAATTTATTCACTATCAAAAACTGTTTGAAATACCTGAGGATTACGGCCTCTTTCAACTTATTAAAAACTGTGATTTGGAAAAATTCAACAGCAAGTCTGAATTACACCCAACAAACTATATTGATATACATATTGATTATGATATTACAAAAATTACAAATTGTATATACATTTATACTGATGGATCTAAAAACAATGCTGGAGTTGGTGCTGCTATCTATCTATGTTACTAATAATAACAATAAAAATATATATCAAACTTATTTTAAATTAGAAATTACTGTACTATTGTAGCTACTACTGATAAAAAGAGATCAGTATATCAAATTAAATTGATAAGATTTTTCTTTTAATTAGACTTACTGTTAATTTAATTATCTTCCTTTATCTTCCATTAACTACTAGTAATAACTGTCCTCAGTTTCTTTTTTTCCTTTAACATTTCCTTGCTTTTTTCATTTTTCTACTTTTTGCAATTTGTAATTAGTTATTCAAAAAAATAGATCAAAACTGCAGAAAAATAGCTCAATATTGCAAAAATTAATTTATGTTTTTAAATAAAAATAACCATTATGAAAAAATATTCTCATAAATTCAATTTATAGACATCATGAAAACATATCTTTGTACTTGAAATTTTTTAAATGAAAGATTAAACATATCTTACATAAAACAGTTTTTTTATTAATGTTTTCCCATTTAATAAAGTCATTTTTCTAACATTACAGTAGTCTGTTTCTTTATAAATTTTATTGGCAATTTTATAACAACAAATATATTTTTCTATTAAAATAATACACAAAGTTATTATTGCAAGACTAAAATGAATATTTTTCATTCTGTTTCATATGACAGTTATTTTGTTAATGATTAGAACCCTTGAGACTTTACAACAGAAAAATAAGTATTTACAATTAATTATAATTCTATACATTTTACAATATTGAAATATAACAAAGTCAAAAGAGTAAATTAGCTGTATCAATTATTTAGTCTTTGTTATTAGTTCTTCAAACATGCATTCACCGCAGGTACTTTGTACATTATTTAATTGTTTTTCATTTAAGCCCATATAACAGAGACATAATTTTTTTCAAAAAATAAGTCTCTTCTTAAATATTAATACATTCTTTAAAGATGGTACAAATATAAATTCTTTATCACTTTGATATAATTCAACAATTAACATTCACAGTACAGATTCTGTGCATGAACAAACAAGGCATAATGTGGCTTAAGTGTATCCTGACAAATAGGATATACAAGAATGAGGCACAAGATGAGTATGTCAGTTTAAAAATATGGGATGCATCCTTTAGATATGCAACTTGGTTTGATTGCCATCAATAACAAGCATCAAGTTTTGGAAAATAACAATTGCTCAATTTGATAATTTGGCTGGGATCCCATGAATGATTATATATTTGTCATTATAGCTGCTTTTTCAGGTGAAATATGACACAACACATAACTTCACTTTTCTGTAAGTTTTGCATAGATAAAATTTTGATGTTTACAACACTACTACTACTACTACTACTACTACTACTACTACTACAACTATTACTACTACTACTACTACTACTACTACTACTACTATTGAATATTCTAATAATATGAAGTTTTATCAAAATCAGATACTAAAGATATATGTTATTGTGTTGACTGATAGTCAAATCTAAATCATATATCTTTTTAGTTCATTGAAATGGAAAGGGATAATTAGCACCAAACTGAATATTTTTAAATGCCTTTGAAATATTTATGAAGGGCACTTCTTACTTTTTGTTTGTTTGTCATCTCATCCATTTATAAAATGTATCATTGAATAGTTTTTTATTTTATATTTGAATTATTCATGAAAATCTATTGAACAATTTTGATTAAAGTCAGATTATTATAAAAATCTTTGAAATAGAAATGCATTTTTTTTATTTTCATAAACATACAAAGCATGCTGAAAATATTTAAGGCTTTATTGTTGCAATTATTACTGCTTAGAATAACATTCTCAGAATAACTCTTCACAATCATTATAAACATGTTTGTATTTTATATATATGTATGTATGTATGTATGTATGTATATTTAATTTATCCTATACTGCAATATACATAATAATCTTGCTAATAGATTTGCTATTGATTTAATTTGTTGACATTCTTACTCTTGTTAGTAGATTTATTCATTAATTAAACATTTTTTCATTCAATAACATGATTTTTTTATATAAAAAGCACTGATAATATATAATATTTAGTGATCTCTGATTATAATAATCCAAAAATTGAAAGAAAAATTTAATTAATATAAAACATATATAAACTGCTTAATCAGTTGAGAAACATATTTTACAGAAAATAAATCATTAATATCTACAATAATCATAACAAAAATTGTTAAAGAAAATGTATAAATAATATACAGCTACTACTACTACTACTACTACTACTACTACTACTACTTTGGTTGGTTTGCCACTCACTTTCAAGCAGAAATCTTTGATATTTCTGTATGTGTTAAAATCAATCTTGATAAAATATATATTAACAAACATATTCACATTCTATTAGATAGTCAAGCTGCATTAAAAACTCTTAATAGCTCTACTTCACTTTGAAGTTGAATAGGCATGTTTTCTGTGAATGCCATCATCTTAATATGGAATTGATTACTAGGAAAGAGAGCCAAAGCATAAAAGGATTGAAGGCAATGAGGTTACAGATGGGTTGGCCAAGAAAGGGGCTTCTTGTCACTTTATTAGACCTAAGCTGCCTTGGACATTAAATCTGAGGCATTTTGACAGGTTGCCAGGAATTGGTTAACAAATCAGCATCTCTCTCACTAAAGTCCATCTCTAAACTAAGGCAAGCAAAAGCTGTTATTTTAGGCTCTTGTTACAGAGAACTAGAGTTGTTTACACTGAATAAAAATCAAATAAGGAGTATATGCCTTGTAAGAAGTCCTGTAACAATTTACAGAATTTCTTACAAGGCATTGTCATCTTAAGAAACATCATTTAATTATGTGAAAGATAGGAATTTGGATTGGATGTGGTGTCTTTCTTCATCTCTAGATCTCCATTTTTTTCTTTCAGTTCATTAAAAAGAAAAGAATGGAAAAGGAATTTGGAGGGAGAGCCAGACACACTAATAGAAAAATACAATAATGTTTTGTATCATCCAACACGTGGACTCTTGTTTCTTATAATATAAGTTACAATGAAATAGAAAACACAAGTGTCATGTGAAATTAATGAGATGATATCAAAAAACAATTGAAGATAAACGTCCTGCCTTTCCCTGGGAAGGGTGAAGATGAAAGGTCAGCTTTTACCGGGCATATTTGCAATAAGCAGTTTGAGTTAAGAAGATCGAAGTAGTTGTTCTTGAATGCAAATCAGTGGAGGACAATAAAGTCATGGTATCTCTGCCAACAAAAAATAAACTACCTCCTGCAACATTAAAGCAGTCTCTCTTGGACACTGGTCAGAGGAAGTCAAGAATTAGACTCTATTCCACAAGAAGATATAGTATCTTCGGAATTACAAATCCACTATGACCTCAAATCGCTCAATTGCTTCTATGGTGGATACTACATTAAAGAGACTTTGACAAACATTTTGTGAAATCAGGAAATCAATGATAATTCATTAACAGAAGGACTGAGGACCTCTCATCTCTATTTTAAAGGATATTCTTTTTGAAAGAAGATAGTTTCCTCTCCATGATCTATTGTTGGGTTAAATTATGTAAATTTATGTTTCACAAATAAAGAAAGTTATTGGTTTATTTAAACTGTAGTCTCTGTATCAATGAAGTCTAGCCTCATCCTTACCCACAATGCAAGGTTCACTGCAACAAGGCGAAATGCCTGTCAGTCCCCCACGTTTCACATTGGTGTCAGAAGTGTGATTGTCAAACGATAAGACCCAAGACACCAGGCTACATACATTGCAGGACCCTCACAATTGGGATTGCTGATAATCCCAATTGTAAATGATATCAGAGAGAAATGAAACTCCTCTTCATGTATTTTAAAATGAATGTGTGGCCCTTTCAGTATCATACTATGATTTTATAGGGTTACATTTTCTTGCACTAGAAAATCTTTTTATGATCCCGAAGAAGATACTCTTTTGTGTGAAAGATGGGATGTTTTATGGGATGATCCTGTTAAAGATAATGAACAAATCACTGGAGTGCTAGGACTGTTTAAGCCATCCTTTCCTACTACTACTACTACTACTACTAATGCATATATAGATTGAGTCTTAATAATTTTACATCTCTTCATATACATTTAAAAACATCAAATTCTATTCATCTATGCATACACATATTTTACTAAGTCAAATGTTCTATAAGATATTTTCATTTAAAGAGTTTATTTCAATAAGTAATAATTACAAAATAATAATAATGGGAAATTAAAAGGTTACTGGTTTTGAAGTCCTAAAATGGATTTATTCTTTATATTAATATATAATTTAGATAATTTTTAAAGAAACATGGACAAATTTTATTCAACATTATTTTCAATCATCCATTGAGAAAATAATTACATTCTGAGAAAAAAATAATTTTCATATGAGAAAAAAAAAGAGAGTTTTTCAAAGTATAAATTTACTATAATTTATGTTTTGTGCAATAGACATATTGCAAAAAAATATTTTATCAAACAAAATTTTAAAAATTCTATAATTTGGTTATTTTCATAGAATACAAGCATAAATTATTCTATTTCATTATAAAAAAAGCATTAAGATACCATAGCCAATAATATATATTAATGAAATAAATTACAATCATTGATTCGGAAAGCATATTAAAAGCATTGTGCAATAAGAATTGGAATAAGAATATATTGAAATTCTTGGATTATCTTAAATAGAAGAATTAAATTTGCAATGCAAGATAAATAAAATTTTGATGTTTACAACAATTTTATGTACATAGTCCTATCTGTTGAAATTGAGATCATAAAAATGGAAGAATATCAGAGGAATGTCTAAAATAACAAATCATTTCATAATGTTCATCACATTGAACAAATATCGAAAGACATACAGGAATGCATATTAACAAAATTTGCTGTATACATATATTATATAAAATATATATGCAATTCTTAAAATTTTTCCAATGTATGCAACACTCAGAACAAATATAAACAAGCAACTGCAATATTTGAAGCATTGAATTTATGATTTTGATTCAAATAATCCAAGAATTAAATCTGCTTAAAATATAAAAACTGCTGATATTTGTTTTCTAAAAACAAATTATTTCTTTTAGTACTTAATTTGAAATACAGTGAAACTTTTCTAATATGAATTTCTTATATTGAATTTCTAATATAATACAGATTTAAGTACATTAGGAGCATTTTTTTAAACAATATTTTCCAGAAAATACAGTAATAATGAGTAATAATTTAAAACTCAAAAATAACTGATTTTTGAATTTGTGAGTAGAATTATATTCATCAATTTAATTTTCAAATGCCAACATTTTATTCAGTTGAAAACAAATTATTATTTTTTATTTATTTGGGAGTAATATGTTTATGTCAAAAATATTCATTGATATATTCCTATTTATATAGGTTAAAAGTTGTTAATGAACTCTTAAACTTGCTCTTATAGAAAATCTTTACTGTATTTATTTAAGGATGACAATATTTAATTGCAACAATAACTATTCTACAGTGTGCAAATATAAATCTATTTTTCTATAAACAGTCAGATATAATTAATAGAACAATATATAATCCAAGCTTTCTGAAGTAAATTGGTTTCTTACTTTCTTCTTTTGTATATGTGATTGCATTAAGATGATAAAAGTAATTTTATTTATTGTATATTCAAAAACTGTAGATAAACAATTTCTGTACATATATAATTTTCCAAAATTCTAACATCATCACTAAAAAAATGTCATTTTTCTGCCAACATTTTAGAAATCCTTCACTAAATATACAGTTTAATAACTTTTAAGATAAAAAGATTTGATTATGAATTTATTCAAAAATTCTACCTCGTTCTAATTAGCATTGGTCTACTTTATCTAAGTATTTTCACTTTGTTTAATAAGAATAATCAAGTGAGGTAGTTTTCTCTTTGTTGAGTGATTGGCAATGGTTGTACTGGACTCAGATCTTCTTCCACTTCTTCTGCTTGTCTGAGTTTTATATTTTTGGGATCTAACTGTTCCAAAGTAGCTAAAACTGAAAGTTATCTTACAATTAATTATTATATCAAATAAAATATTGAATTTTTCATATTTATGAAAATATTTTATAATTTTAAAAATTAAATTAACATTTTAAAGTAAAATAAAAAGAAAGCATTCAAAAATTAAAATCTAAATAAAACAAATATCCAACCTTATGGTAGACTGTAAGGAGATTCTGCACTAGATATATTTGCTGAAAACATAAAAATAATATTGAGCATGCAAAATATTAATTTAAACTACTTTCTTAAAAATTTTATTTAATTTAAATAACCAAAATTAAATGATGCAACATCAACAAAACTTCCATTTCATTATTAAAAGTGACTAATTTGAAAGGAAATTATCCATAAATTAATAATTTCATGCAGAAATTAATAAATGTAAAAAAAAACTTATAATCCAAGCAGGAAAAAATTTGTAAAAATACATGCAGGATTAATTTAGAAATAAAAATATTCATATATAAATATACAATAATTAGTTAACATTTTAAATTTTAATTAAAAAATATCATGAAAAATGCCTTCAATATGAGATGAATTTTGAGAAAAATATATATATTTAAAAAAATTATACCATAATTTAAAGTAGGTATGCTGAATTAAAATAAGTAACAATTTAAAAATACTTATATGAATATATGCTCTCAAGCTGTTTCAAATATTAAAAAAATATTTCATATTTTAATCAAATGCTTAAGAGTTTAAATAAAAATGTACCAGTAACTAAATAATGCATTTCTCAAATCTAACATTTGATTATGTAATGTAATCAAATGTTAGACTACTGATTAGATTATTAATTAAATAACATAAAAATCTTCTAGTTAAAAAAACACTAATACAAAAATCAAGTTTCTAGAGTGAAATAGAGTATTTCTGCATTTTTAATATATGAATAGAATATAATTATGTATTATGATTTTTCAGAAAAAATCAATGGGTGCTAAAATTACTAAAATTATGCACTAAAATTAAAAATTATAAAAATATTTAAAAGTTTAATGTATAACAATAGGTCAACATTTGATAACAAGGTACTGTATGAACAATGATAATGTAACAATAATCACAATATTGCATTTATTACTAATACAGTAAAACCTGTCTTGAGAGACCCGTGCAGTGAGCGACCACCTGTAATATAAGAACATGTTTGTTTGGAATGGAAGAATTTCCAATGTTAATGACACTGCATTGAACGGCCACCTGTCCCACGTGACCAGCAGCCAACTAAAATATGCTTTTATATGACCAGTTTACACCTTAGTTGACATACTAGTTGAAGAATTTGCTTGTATATACTGTACATTACCCCAAATATGTACAATTACTTATTTCATCATGATAAGTACTGAACTAAATTAAGTGTCACTATCACAGTGTTAAGCCTAATTATGTCCTGTTCCCGCTATTGCGAGTAAGCAAAAGACGCACAAACAAATAGTCTAAATCAACATCAATTTTAAAAAAATCAATTATATCAATATTTTTTTAAAACAGTAATAACACCGAAGTTCAAATTTCCATTTACTGTAGAGTATTGTTTGTGATTGCTTATGCTACATGTCTACAAGATGGCCGATGGTAGCAACAACAGATTTTCAATACAACTACCGTACTGGACCATTTAAAAAATAGATGAAGTATTTTATTAAAATTATTTAAGGACTAAATTAAATTAATACATGTGAATTCTATATTATAAATTATTATAAATACGTATGTACTTTTAATAAGAAAATACGTCATAATACATTTAGCTAGTTGGCAACACTTAATTCTGTGGTCCATGTAGTACAGTAGTTGATAAACCTTTGCTGCGTTCATTGTTTCTAACGCTGTTTGAATACGGCACAAAAAAAAAAAATTAACAATATTCCGTATAAATAAAAAGCGTTCAAACATAAATAGGCGAGCTTCACGCGTGAGTTGAATTTAGATGAACTATGAGACTTGGACAGTAAAAATTAATAGTGAGCGATTTAATTGTGAAAGCGAAAGTGGACTAAGAACTGTGAGTTATTCTGAATTAAAGACATAAATTAGTGTTGTATGAGATAATTATCGGATTTTGTATTGAATTTAGTTACAGTGAAACAAAATTATTTTGTTTTGTGTGTAAATAAATGCGGCTATACGAAATATAGCTGTATTAGCTCTTTATTAATCTCTATGAACTCATAAACCCATAAAACGTAATAATATCATACTCTTTTAATTATAAATGGCATAATTTATAAATTTATTTTGCAAAATAATCGAAATAAAACAAAAAAAAATTTTTGTTTTCATTTAAAAACCGTGTAAAAGCGAAACTGTGTAAATTGGGTACCGTGCAAATCGAGGGCTAGGTGTATTCAATTAAAAGTGAAATTTATTAGTGGAGACTACTGATTTGTAATTTTTTAACAAATTTATAAATCTGCATAATGCTTAAACATTTTCTTGGATATTGCAGATGGAATTACTATAATCTGCATCAGAAAATCAAATATCAGAGTAATCCTACTAACCATCATTGTAATTTTTGTAATAAATTATTTAAAAACTAAATTTTTTATTCATTTCTTATTTTAAAAATATATTTTATATGTGTAACACAGGATATTCTAGCAGAAAATGTTTAAGCATTATGCAGATTTACAAATTTGTTAAAATATCACAAAATAATAGAATCTCCACTAATAAATTTCACTTTTAATTGAATATTTAATTCAAATGTTCAAACTTAAGATGAGTCCTACATTTTATTGTTAATTTGTTTGAAAAATTTTGCCTTATATTTGATTGAATTTGATAATTTTGACTGAACTCAAACTAATGTGTATTCTAATAATCAGAATATAATCTTCTATTCTCTTAGACTTGTTAACAAAACCCATAAAGAGGGAGATAGAAATGCAAAAGAAAAATAAAAATATACTTTGCCATACCAATATATGATGATGATAATGAAACAAAAACTTTCAATAATAAATGAATCTTAAGAAATCAATTCCAGATTCAGACTGATTCCAGATTTTTAGATTTTAATAAGATCATTTACAACATAAAAATGAGCCATATTTTATAAAATTTATTGTATATTAATTGAGCAGTTTTTATGATTATTAAACTATAATATATATATCAGTTCAATTGTTTCATCATTTAACTAATTCATATTTAAAACATAAAGTATTTATTATATTCTTCCAATATTGAATAAATTTAAAAATTTATTGATATTTCAAAACATTATTAATAAAAAACTTAATTGAAATTACTTCAAATCAGAATGATACTATATACAACAGCATTTCCCAAACTTTTTCTATGATGGAACACTTTACAAATCCTGAAATTTTTATGGAACACTTTGGTTATTTTATAATATAGGTAGATATTAATAATAAATAAATTAAGCAAAACAAAAATTTATTATCAAATTGTAATTATGTAAAATAAACTAGCATCTTCAGTTTCAACTTGGCACAGTATTTTAATTAAATCATATGAGGCTTATATTAATTTTCATAATTTTTTATGGAACACTTATTGATCTTCTGTGGAACATAGCTTGGGAAATGCTGCCATACAAACACAAATAATCAATTTATTTATTTAATAATTAAAATACAAGAGTACAAAAAGTAAAAAGAATGTAAATAATATACCGTATTTGCCGGCGTATAAGACGCACTTTTTTCTTTGAAAATAGGTCTGAAAAACGGAGTGCGTCTTATACGCCGATACTCAGTTTTTGATTACATTCATTTCTGGAAATTTCCTCTATTCGGAGTTATGCGATTTCTTTCTTGTTTCCTTGCGGAGTGTGGGAATATTAGTTACGTAGAGTTCAATGAATGCGCATGCGCTTTCATCAACGATCACAGCTGGGCCTAGCATTTCTCAAGTTTGTGAATGGGTCAAAGCTTCATGGGATGCTGTGAAAACAGAGACAGTGGTTAAATCATTTAAGAAATGTGGCATTAGTAATGCAATGGATGGTACAGAGGACAATTTGTTGTATGAGGACTCAGATGCTGATTTAGAAGAGGTTTCAAGTGACTCTTCATTTAACTCTGGAGATGAGTGTCTGGGTCTTGACGAAGAAGATTAAAAGGTGTTCTTTCCCAGGTAGATTGGGTATTTGCAGAAAGTATTTGCTGTTTGTATTACTTTATATTTAAAATACTGTAAATTCATTATAATGATCAGTAATAAAGTTTTATCCTTCAAAAATGTGTATAAAAAAGAGGGCCGTGCGTCTTATGCGCCGGTGCGTCTTATACGCCGGCAAATACGGTAAATTAAAAATATATATTAAATGATTTAACTATTCTAACAAAAAAGAATCAGAATGAATTAAATAGGCAGATCTTAGCAAATACCTGATAGCTATCTATTAAACTGATTAAATATTTCATTCTGCTTTTAAAGAATTTATAATATAAAATTATAATTTTGATTTTAAGTATCATATTTCTGTTTTATTGTTTATTTTTTGATTAGAGATCAAAGCATATAATACAGTAATAATAAATAATTATAATTGTATCTATTGATCAAAGTAAAGAGCATTCACAACATTAATTTTATCTTCAATGAGGATGAAATTAATATAGTAAATATAAGATGTAAAATCATATTCAGAGATATATTTAGTTTCAAAAGTGTAAATAAAATTTTTATAAATAATTCATTTGTATATGATCCAGAATCATTGATATATAGTATTACAAATAAATTTTTCATAGAAGATTAAAAAAAAAATCTATACATTTTATTAGTGTTTAAATACTATTAATAACACTATAAATAATATTAATAAACAGTAAATTAATAAAGTAAATTAATAGGAATTAATAATAGTAAATTAATAAATAGTATAAATAGTATTAATACCATAAATACTATTTTAATAAAAATTTTACAGTACTTAATTCCCATAAATCTTTCTTAAAAATAATCCTCTATTCAAAGAATAATAGTCTTAAGTAAAGATTGTTATCAAGATTTCATTATGTATGATTAATTTTTTAATGAAATACTAATAATGATAAAATGTATTTAGACAAATACAAACCTTCTGAAACTTGTGTTCTTTGTGTAGTAGGTGTAAAATAAGGAGCCTTATCATTGTTATTTAGAATCTGGACTTTTAAAGTTGTTGTGCCTGTTCTTACTGGAATTCCTCCATCTACTGCTATAATCTGAAATATGAAATCTAAACTAATAAAACTGTCTTAAAACTGCTGCTATATTAAGTCATTGATTCTTGATTTAAATCTATAAATTCTTATCATCATATTTTTCTTTATTACAAATATAGATGGAAATATAAAGAATAAAGAAAATAATATTATAATTTGATATGAATATATAATTGTGAATCTGTTATAAAATGGATTCTTGCTTAACCAATCTCTAGCAGACTGATATTCAAACTGGAAAAAAAATTTCTGATTAATCCAAAAACACACAAAATATTATTTAAAGGTGTAAATTAAATAAAAACATATATATGCTGTATATAAATGTTTATTAAACATTTACTAGATGAAAAAATTATCTTTTTGATTTAGATTTGTTTTTATAGATTTGAAGCAAAACCATGCCATTTTTTTTAATAAGAATCACATCAATGAAAGCTGAATTATTTTTTTGTTTGAAAGAGCTTATCACAGTTTCAAATGTTTTCTTTCCTGTCAAATGATTTATTATTCTATTATTTTTATCTCTGTTCATAGCTCAACAAAAATGTGATCAATTAAACAAAGACCAGATAAGAGGAGCATCTCATCATCATCATCATCATCATAATCAACTGTTATCAATCCAATGCAGGATGAAGGTCTCTCCAAGCAATTTCCAGTTCTTTCTGTCTACAGCCTCTCTGTTCCAACACCTTGATGTAAAATTAACAATCTCATCTCTCCATCTGTAATGTCGTTTCTTTCTTGGATGTTTTTTATCTCTTGGTATCCAGAGTACTTTAGTTGTCCATCTATTATCATTTATTCTTATTATATGTCCACTTCTGCTTTTTTTATCTTTTGGATGACATCAATAACTTTTGTTTGACTCCTTACCCAAGTACAGTATTACATTTTCTGTCTCTTCTAGTTATTCCTAGCATGCATCTTTCCATACTCCTTTGTTTGCAGCCTTTGAATAGTTCTTTTTTGTTAGTGCCCAAGTTTCTGATCCATAAGTTAAGATTGGCAGAATATATTGATCAAAAATTTTTCTTTTCAAGCAAAGTTGCATTCTTCCTTTTAAAATTAATCTCCTCAGTCCTGGAGTTCCCTATATGGAACACACATTTTAAATTTTTGTGATTAATCTATTTAATATTTTTCAATTCTTTTGTTTTGTTGTGCAACAACAAAAAAAAACAGAAACTGAAAGAAATTTTTTAGTTTTAGAACTCTAACAAGATGAGTAACAGTAAAAATTTGTAGTATGTGTTACAAAATTTTTCTCAGGACTGAGGAGGTTAAGTTGTTTCTACCAAAGGCACTCCAAGCTAATTTAATTCTTCTGTTTATTTCTGACATAAGGTCTCCATCTAGAGTGAGCAGTTGTCCAAGGTAAATATAGCTACTGACTTCCTCTAGAACTATGTTATCTACTTTTATCTTCTGTTTATCAACAAAATTATTGTACATGTTAGTTAGTTTTACTTATATTTATTCTAAGTCCTACTTTCTTGCTTTCTATGGCCAAGTTTTGTATCATATTTTGTAGTTTACTTGGATTCAAAGTGAACAAGACTATGTTGTCAGCAAATCATAGATGACTTAAATATTCTCCATCTATTTTGAGACCATATTTCATCCTATCTACTATACATTAATTTAAAGTGTAATGCATTTAATATTGCATATAATGATGAAAAACACTTCCAAACTCATGTAGGAAATCATAAAATGGCATCCGTTATTTCCATGGTTGCATTACAGTGCCATCTGTAAATTTTGTCTTTTTAGAGCAGGAGTGGACAAAAGCTGGCCTCTGAAGGCATCTTGTATGGCCCGCTGCAAAAATTAGAACACATTACAGTTTCAAGGCCTACATTCATAAAATTCTAGTCGAAAAGAAAACAATGCACGTGTACATACAAGGTTATTCCAAATTTTGATGATATAATTAACCATGAACATAGTAAATTTTATACTTCAAATTTTGATGATATAATTAACCATGAACATAGTAAATTTCATCATTCACATTACATTATAAATTTGTTTTTATAAAATTAATTATGTAGGGTACCTAAAATTTTGTAACATGCTGATGTAATAGATTGTCAGCAATCAATCAGTTTGATAAAACACTTATATTTTTAAAGAAAATTATCTGATCTTATTAATTCGTATGGTAATTCTATAATGTTTTTCTAATGAAAAAAATAGTTTCTACAGATGCTTTTGAACTCTGCATACCTAATGAAAAAAATAGTTTCTATGGATGCTTTTGAACTCTTTGCATACAAACAAACACTAAGAAAGTAAAACAAGAAAAGTATATTTTTAAAATAATATTGATACACAAATATTATTCTTTGTGTAAGTATCACAAAAGTGGCTACACACATTAGCTAGATTGATAAGAATGTGTGCAGATAAATTGGTGCAACCATTATTCTTGTCCTGTGATGATGATGAAAGAAATATGTGCAAAATCAATCTTGCTTGAAGGTGAGTAGTCATTTTAAGTCAAAGTAATTTTTATTAATTACTAATGATTACTTAATGTTATCATTAATAATTTCATTACATTAATTAATAATTACATAATTACGGTGATGTAAAGTTTCATCTTGAAGATTGTTCATTCAGCCTGCAGCAGAAAATAATTGCCTACCTCTGTTTTAGAGGAACTACAATTTAAATTTAATTTTTATTCTTTAATTTTTAAGTTATTATTAATAACAAATAATTTTTTGCTGTTACAGACATCAAAAGATTAGATCTTTTATTATTATTTATTCTTAATATTTGTCACTTGCAACTTTATATATAACAATACCCTATTTATAGAAATCAGTACAGTGGTTTGACTGAAAAAAGAACATCCAGCCAGCCACATTTGACTATTAATATATATGATTATAAATATTTTTATATATCTTTATCAGTAATATTTAAAAATAATTTAAAAGTTAAAGTGAAATTTTAGCCCTTGAAATATTAACAGAATAATTTAATGATTTGAAATAATTTGAACTAATGTTAGTGCCATCTCATAATTAGAATAATAATTAATTTTACCGACTCAATGAGTGGCGCCATCTATTAATTAATAATTGAACCAGAATTTTTAACTAATTTATCTGAAGAAAAAATCTGCCTTGGCCCGGGATCGAACCGGGGACCTTTGGGCTAACGTCCCAATGTCATAACTGCTAGACCACCGAGGCCAACAAACAGATTGGTTCTTCAGACAGTTATATTAATTTTAGAATGATTATTGATTACTTTTATCAGACTTTTGCTGATAGATATATAGAGGATAGTGTCATGGTGGGCCCGTGGCTAGATTTAGTCTGGCCAGGAGTGGATCTATCGGCAAAAGTCCGATGTAAGTAATCAATAATCATTCTAAAATTAATATAACTGTCTGAAGAACTGGCCTCGGTGGTCTAGCGGTATGACGTTGGGACGTTAGCCCAAAGGTTCCTCGGTGGTCTAGCAGTTATGACGTTGGGACGTTAGCCCAAAGGTCCCTGGTTCGATCCTGGGCCAAGGCAGATTTTTTCTTCAGATAAATTAGTTAAAAATTCTTGTTCAATTATTAATTAATAGATGGTGCCACTCATTGATTCGGTAAAATTAATTATTATTCTAATTAAGAGATGGCGCTAACATTAGTTCAAATTATTTCAAATTATAAAATTATTCCGTTAATATTTCAAGGGCTAAAATTTGGCTTGAAAAGTTTAGGTTTGTTTGGAATAAGTTCCCTTGAAGTTTGTATTATTTAAAGTTTATGTTAAAAGTGAAAATATAAATTTTCTGAAATACTGAGACTTAAATAAAACATCAGAACTTTTCTAGCATCTACAGGAAAAAAATCTATACTAATAATCTATGCAAGAAATAAATAACAAATAATTAATAATAAACAATTAATTAAATAATATAATAATTAATAATAAATAATCTATACCAGAAATCCCAGAGAGATAAGGTTGCAAATGACAAATATTTCTCTGTTACATTATATAAAAACATTACATAAAAAGTAAATAATAATAAATATTAACATTTATAAATAATAATTTACATAAAGTGTATATATATATATGGTCCGACTACTGAAAAATCAAAGTGGAAAGGTAAGAAGATCTACAACTGCTTTATCGACTTCCAGAAAGCATTCAATAGCATAAACCAACAACGGATCTGGGCAGTTCTCGCTTCCTTTGGAGTTGACAGGAAAGTGGTTAATTTGCTACAAAACATCTATGAGAACACCAGGCTCGCCGTCAAGACCGGAAACGACATTGGGACTTGGTTCAAGATGCTGATTGGAAGCCGCCAAGGAGACCCACTATCTCCAATCCTGTTTATCACCTATCTGGAATGCACAATGGACAGCATCACCAAACTCAACCTTGGAGTCACCATTCAGGGCAGCGTCATCAGCAACCTCCGATATGCTGACAACATCAATCTCATGAATGAAGATCTGCAAGCACTCCAGGACCAAGCAACCGCCCTGCAAACATCTGCTGAAAAAAGCAAGCTCCGAATCAACACCAGCAAGACCAAAACGATGGTCTTCAGAGCACGCAACATTGAACAACAAATCGAGATCAACAACCAGCCAGTCAAAAATACTGAACAGTTTGAGTATCTCGAAAGCATCTTCACGTGGGATAACAACTGCTCAGTGGAGATTAAAAACAGAATCACCAAAGCCACTGGAGCCCTGGCATCACTGAAACACATATGGAAGTCCACAAGATCACTGTCCCAACAAAGCTGCAGATTCTTTCAGTTTGTGTCTTCAGTGTTCTGCTTTATGTGGCTGAAACATGGACATTGAAAGAGAATGATAAGAAGAAACTATTGGCATTCAAGATGCTTTGCTATCATCACCTACTAAAAATTAAATGGCAGGACAAAATCAGGAATGAAGAGATCAGGAACACCTTGAACATTCATACCACCGTCATTGACCTGATCTGATGACAAAAGCTCACGCTATTTGGGCATATCTGCCGCATGGATAACAACTGGATAATCAAACACATAGTTACATCTGACATGAATGGCAAAAACAAACAAGGCCGGCCCCCGCAAGCCTGGATGGACGATATCACTGACTGGTGCAAATGCAGTGCCCAAGAAGCCTTCCACCATGCCCAGAACCAGAACAATGGAAAACAGCAACAAGAATCAATGATTAGCCCCAACAGTTACCCAACCATGGGAAGATGAATGAATGAATGAATGAATGAATGAATATACGAGGTGTGACAATTAAATAACTGGACTAGTCTAAAAATTAGCTTTATTTAAAAGATTATACAAATACCTTTTAGTCCCCTTCAACATACTCCCCCTTCCCTATCAATACATCGCTGCAAACGAGTTTTCCACTGTTCAAAGCAGTGCTGCAGATCATTAGGTGTCACCTTCTTCAGTAAGTCTGTCGTTTTTGCCTTATATTGATAGGGAAAGGGAGTATGTCGAAGGGGACTAAAAGGTATTTGTATAATGTTTTCAATAAAGCTAATTTTTAAGACTAGCCTGGTTATTTAATTGTCACACCCTTGTATATATTAGTGTATATATTAAATGAGATATGACTGATCTTACAAAAATAATTTTTTTCAAGATTAATTTTGATAATAGCATCTTTTTACACAAAATTGTGCTATCATCAAAATACTTTCTCCGAATATAATATATATATATATATATTGATATCTTTAAATGAAAAATAAACAATATTTATTAATAATAATTCTAAAATTTTCATTCACATGAAGTAAAATAAACATGAATTTTTATTTTGATCATTGAAAAAAGATTATTGATTTTACTTATTGTTGCTGTACCTTCAAAACCAGACAAACAAAAATAAGCAACTTTTCAGGAGAAGCAAAAAACTAGTTTACTTCGTACGTAATGGTTAATACAGTAAAATAAGTACGCAGAAAATTAACAATTGTCATCACATTTCGACTAAATGTGGGCTTTTTTAGAATATTTTTTTATTTTAGCCATAAAAGCATTAAATGTGAAAAAAAATGCATATATCTGATTTTTTTTAGTTGTAAAATCCATCCAATTTCTGAACCTTTAATCCAAGAAAAAGCCCTACTGCTTAGTTTAGAACTAGGTTTTGCAGATTTCTCAGCTTTTAATGGTTGGTTAGAAGACTTTAGAACATGGCACAATATTTCCTTTGTTGCACTTTCAGGAGAAGGTGCCACAGTAAATCTAGGAACTGTTGAAGATTGGAAAAAACGATTGCTTTCATTGATTGAAGGATATGCGCTCAAAGACATTTTTAATGCAGATGAGACAGGTCTATATTTTTGAGCTTTGCCACAAAAATCCATGACTCTTAAAAACGACAGAAAGGAAGGCTGTAAAAAGGCAAAAGAATGCATAACAATACTGCTAGGTTTAAGTGCTTTAGGAGAAAATTTAAAACCTTAAATTGTAGGAAAATCAAAAAGCTCACATTGCTTCAAATCTTCTAAAAGTCTACCAGTGACTTACAGGTGGAATAAAAAGTCATGGATGACTAGTGACATTTTCAAGGAATATGTAACTATGAAACCAATATTCTCCTATTAAACTGCTTAAAACTCTTATAATCAGTATATAACAAAACTCAGCACTAATACGCAGTAGAGAAAAAACATTTATTTCACAAAACATCGCAAACGTTTTCGGCTTTACTTCATTTTGAAGCGACAATTTCAAATCACCACAGAACAGAACACAATAACGAAGCGTATAAGTGTCACCATGGTTACAATAGAACAGTTTCCTTACGTAGCTTATAACATCCGAACAATTTAAACCTTTACATTAGTTTAACTTCATAGTT
>AYEL01060541.1:0-23076 GCA_000484575.1 Olivierus martensii | reverse complement strand
TTGCTTCAAATCTTCTAAAAATCTACCAGTGACTTACAGGTGGAATAAAAAGTCATGGATGACTAGTGACATTTTCAAGGAATATGTAACTATGGTAGACAGAAAAATGAAACATGAGCAGAGAAAGATAATTATGTTTGTAGACAACTGCTCTGCTCATCCATTTATTGAATTAGAAAATACAAAATTGGTTTTTCTGCCACCAAACACCACAAGCCACCTTCAACCATGTGATGCAGGAATAATACAAAATGTAAAATTAAATTATAGGAAAAAGTTGCTACGACATTTGTTATTCAATATAAAAAATTGTGAAAATGCCATTGAACTTGGAAAAAAAAATAACTCTTCTGGATGCAATTTATTTTTTAAATTATTCATGGAACAAGATAAAAACAGAAACAATAAAAAAATGTTTTGAAAAATGTGGAATAATTCAATCAAGTGCATTCAATAATTCAATCAAGTGCGAATCAACATTATAAGAACCAGCATTGGATAAACCCACAATCACAGAATTACAACCAATTTTAGGATCAATTCCTTTAGAAAAATTTGCAAATTTTGACAATGACCTGCAGACATCTGATGCTATTGACAATGACTGGGAAGACTTAATAATTATGAAAGCAAAGGGAGATACAAAGGCAAGTGACTCCTCAAGTGAAAATAAAGAGCCTGAAGAATGTATCTCAGCAGTCAGAGCAAAGGATTACATTAATCAATTAAAAAATTTTGCCTTAAGAAATAATAATGAGGAATTATTAAACAATTTGTTTGTTTGTCAGAATTTGGTTGAAGAAATTCACCTGAAAAAACTTGCTATTGCCAAACAAACATCTATCTGTGATTATTTTAAATAATACTGTACTGTATTTTATGTAATCTATTAAAATATGTATACATTTCTGCTTAATGTTACTAAGCACTGTATGTGTGTGTTGTTGTTTTTTTTACATTAAATACTTTTAAACTGTTTTCCCTGTTGCTATGATTTTTGCATTATAAGATAGACTTACAATGAGGTCACTAGATAAGAGATTACCCATCAGCAAAGTTACTTTACTCAGTACTTTATCCATAAGAAAATGTGCCTACCTTTAATGAGAGACCACCTGTTATGCGAGACCACTTTTTGATTATTAGAGGTGGTCTCTCAAGACAGGTTTTACTGTATTAAGCTTCTATTTGATTTTTTTAAGATAGTAGTTTGAACTTCAAAAAATTTTCAAAATACAGGTAGGTCTGTTCAGGGACAGTTCATGCATAGGCACTGCAGCACCACCAATTTTTCTTGATATATAAACATATTTATTAATTTATTTTTTATTTGCTTTAAATATTTAATTTTATCAACAACAATCCTATAATATTCTCTTATTTTATATAAAAAATAGTAAAAGTCAACCTTGTAGCACTTAGTAGAGTGAAGGATGTTAGCAGCACTGTGATTGCCACAGTACCATATTGCTGCTTGCACAAGCAAATGCACATCATAGTGACATGCATGGATGCAAGCTATTAATGCAGTTGTTCTCAACCACTGTGCCGCGGCACACTAGTGTGCCACCAAACCTTTGGCAGTAAGCTATTAATGCAGTGGTTCTCAACCACTGTGCCGCGGCACACTAGTGTGCCACCAAAACTTTGGCAGTGTGCCGCGAAAAATTAAAAATGAATTGTATGTATGTAATTGTATGAATCATATATATTAATAGTGAAATGTGGTTGGCTGGATATCCATTTTGCAGTCAAATCACTGTACCGCTTCCTATAAATAGGAAAGATTTTTCTATTTATAGATTTTTCTAACAAAACCCTATAAATCGGGTTTTGTTAGAAAAATCTAACCCTCTAATTTCTACGATAGCCAAAATTTTTATGTCGTTATTCATACTTTAAAAATTAAAAAATAAAAATTAAATTAAAATTATAGTTTCTCTAAAAAGACAAAATCTGCATGTGGCGCTATAACCTAATAAGGGCTGCCATCTTATGATCCTGTTATAGAGTATGTCTGTAATCTGAATGTAATAAATAAGAATAAATATAATAATCTGTTAATAAAAATTCATTGTGCCATATCTAAATTATTATTTAAAATATGTTAAAAAAATTTGTTGTTAAATATATTAAATAATAATTTAGATTTAGTTAATAAAAATTTATTGTTAAATCTAAATTATTATTTAAAATATTTAGATAATAA
The DNA here is from genome assembly GCA_000484575.1 of Olivierus martensii. Lineage (NCBI taxonomy): Eukaryota > Metazoa > Arthropoda > Arachnida > Scorpiones > Buthidae > Olivierus > Olivierus martensii. Next base: position 20,867 of record AYEL01060541.1, on the reverse strand, counting down.
AAATTTGTTGTTAAATCTAAATTATTATTTAAAATATTTAGGCGGCCGCCAAATTTTAAAACATTAAAATGTGTTCCTCAACAGAAAAAAGGTCGAGAACCACTGTATTAATGTAAACTGGCAATGATCGTCACACAGTTCCACTATTGTTTAAAAGCAGGTTGCATTAGTAACAAGTTTGTGGTGCTTATCGTGTTTACTTCATTTCTTTAAATATTTGGACATTACAAATAACATAACATTTTAAATTATACTAAACTACCATATTACTTTGAATTTATGCCACCCTCAAATTTCAGCTGCAGTAGGATTTTAAAATTGGAAAAAAAAATTTTTACAATAGATATTGAAAAATAAGAAACATTTTTATTTACTTAAATAGGTACTAATATACATAATAAGCTACCTAATTTATTGAGATTGATTAGAACATGTTTGATCTCTTCTCCCAAACATGTTCTAATCAATCTATCATCAATTCTATTGTCATCGTGCATTCTTTTGTAGTCGAATTATAAAACCCTTGGGAAAATTTTCCTTGGGTGCAGTTTTTTGTTTAAAATAATAAAAAGTGGTTATTTGTTTCTATCAACAGTTATAAACAGCATTATAATAATTCGTGATTTATCTTATAATTAAAATTTAGCCAGATACGACGCGATTTTGTACAGCTACTATCAAACCGCAACCGGATTAAACCAGAAAACTACGAATGGGGGACCACCGAATAAACTGTTATCAACGGTCGTAATACTATGTTCATGTGTAGAGCATAAAGCAAAAACCTGATCATTTGGGAGTGGGAGATTGGGAGAAATAAGATATTAAAATATTCATAAAGCAAAAACCTGAATATTGGAGATCGGCAGAAATAAGATGTTAAAATATTCATAATTTAAGCTGCACCCAGATTTTACATCTTAAAAATTTGAATAAAAAGCATGGCTTAAATTCGAAGTAATACGGAATATAATTTTATCAATAATAAACAATATTTTTTCATGAAACAAAACAAGAAGAATATATTTTTAATTTTGAATTATATCAATCTGTATAATTTTATTGACAATAAACAATATGTTTTCATTTTTAATTTTTTTTTTAATTTTTACCATAATTTTGATATTTTATCCAAATACATATACACTATATTTACATGCAGTGTGTGTGCATATTTTGAACAAGATTTCAAAAGTTGCAGCACCCCACAATTTCAAGTCACAAGCCACCACTGGTCTTTGTTTAAGAGTTCTTTTTCAACAAAATTGAAAATAAACATTAGCATTTATTTATTACAATTAAACATTTATAAATATGCATTTCAAATCATATATTAAGATAAACAATACAATATGACTGAGTTTGTATGAGAAACTTCATCCATTGCTATGAAATTGGAAAAATCAAAATGGTGAACTAAAAAATAGAAATGATGCACCTTTGGTCACTATAATTTTATTGGCACATAAAAGTAAATAACTTTTATTCCCAGACTGTGCTTATGACAATAGTTTATCTACATAAAATCTCATCTATCAATAATAATGAAGAATGAAAATTATTTAACATTTATATGACTTACGAAAATTACAATAATAATAAATTTATTTGATTTTAAGACTAACATTTTCATTTTGAAAATTTATGATTAAATAATAATTTATCTAGCTATTGCTTTTGTTGACTTTATTTAATTTTATTGCTGAGAATAGAACTCCTGCTTTTAACATTATGTCTATGGAAAATTAACTTCCAGTTTACAAATTCTTTTTTATGATGTCATTCCAGGAACAAATTAACTCTTAAAATTGAGAACCACTTACAGGAAAACCTGTGTTGGTGATCACCTGAGCTAGGTGGCCAACCTGCAAGCCATTACCACCTTAATATCCACCCAAGCATATTGCGGGAGTTTTAAACTGTATAAAATGGCAATCTGTGTTCCGTGGCCATGACCAGTGATATTTAATTTTGGCACCTTGTGTGCAACATCTACTAGGTGGTCAGCAAATTGTGTTTTGATCAGAAATGTCAGATGGTCTTCAGATCTTCTATCTGCTGAGCATTCTAAAGTTGAAAAAATCCCGAAAACAGACATTAATTACTGATTTCTTTCTTTAGATTTAATTAACAATATGAAACTGTGTCATAAACTTTGTATTTTAAATTTTGATGTTTATAATAAAGAAATTTGTAGCTAACTGTGTCTGATGGCCAACCTGTGCTTGGTGGCCACAATCTCAGCTGCCAAAAACTGGCCACCTAGCACAGGTTTTCCTGTATATTATTTTTAAGGCTTCAAAATATTGTCAATAAGTTTCAACCAAATCCTGTTTTATTTTATCATACAATGTTATTGACTTCAAACTGAAAAAATAGCTCTGCTAGAAATACAATGAAAATTATGAAAAATTAAATTATATATCAGGTCATCCCAGAAGTAATGTTGCTTTTCTCATGTCTCATAGAAATACTGATTCTGGCAATGAGACGATGAAATAGACCAAAAGCATGATAGGATGATTGTGGCAAATTCCTTGACTATGGATTCCTCTCAACAGCACATTATTATCCAGCTCAACTGGTCAGCATATTCACAAAGGACCTGTTCCCAACCTGGAATTTTTGAAACCATCCTTGACACTTTTTGATATTCAAACTACCCTGCCCATATATAGTATTGATGTTTTGTGTCACTACATTTGCTGTACTTGGTTAAATTCATACAGCATAATATACCATACGTGCTCTTCAGATATTCCCATTTCCAATAGACTTTAATGGCACAAGGAATGCATGTATAACTGTTGTTGTTTGGCTCACATTACATGAAGAGCATGCTGTGCAATACATTCATCCCATTCAATTATTCACAGTTATCTACAGAACTTTCATTATGTGTCAAAACTGGGTAAATGAATACTTCATGAGTTCACACCACAAAATCTGCAACAGAATGTAGACATTTGCAATTTTTGCTCTCCTCTGAAAAGAGGGAGCCGTTTTTGAAAAGTGTGGTTATAGGAGATGAAAAATGGATTCTTTACCACAACATTAAGCACAAATACCAGTGGCTTACTAAACAGATTCTGCCTGCAGTAGTAGCTAAATTTGATATGTTTCACAATAAAACCTTATGTTCCACATAAGATTTTACTGAATGTTTGGTGGGATATGAAAGGTATAATCCATTATGAGCTTCTGCCATTGAATCAAATCATTACAGTGGTCTACTGTCAGCAGCTTGAGCATCTATACACTGCCTTGCAGGAAAAACGTCTGGCACTCTAAAGGCATGATGACCATGTGAAACCACACATGACCAAAAAGACTTGTGCTAAGTTACAAGAGTTTGAATGGGAAAAACTTCAATTTTTCCAATTGAAATCTTCATAAAATTTTTATGATCAACTAAAAAAATATAAATAGTAGTGGGGTAAACTTTTTGAATGCAGAAATTGATTTCTTCTTCATGACATTGTGAAGACTCATAGTGCCATTAAAGTTAAGGAATTTTTGGCAAAACAAGAGATTTCTGAATTATACCATTTTCTTATTCCCTTTATTTGTCCCCACCAGACTATTTTCTTTTCCCAAAAATCAAATTAATGTTAAAAGGACAAAAATTGATGCCCTAAAGGACACCAAAAACAATATGACAAAGAAAATCATGGCATTAACTCAAGATCAATTCAAAATATGTTTCCACAGCTTTATAGCAGAGCTTCCAAAAGGGATTATTTTGAAAAATATTAAAATGTATATTTAGTATCATGTGTTGTTTATTTTATTTTTTAATCTGACAGTCTGGGAACTTATTAGACAAACCTTGTAGATAACAAATTTAAAGCTCTCTTTCTGATACAACTTTACATTTTAATTAGTGATTTTATTATTATTCTTAATATACAAAAACTTCAAAGAAAGTGTATATGTATTCATCATTATTAAAAAATTTAGTTTATATTATTTAAATTTATGATCAAATAAACAATTTTAAAAATATATTAGACAATGTTCTAACCTGCTACAATTTTACTTTTTTCCATTACTTCTCTAGCTAAAGTATGATTTAATGCTAACAAATGAGCCCTCCTCTTTTTTTCTTCATCAACTTTTTTTTTAAGCATTTCCCCTTGTTCACCCTGCTTGTCACCTAAATCTTCATACCTGAAATCATAAATGGCAATTACTAATAATTAAGAAAAATTAAATAACTGAATTAATATAATTCAACTTTAGGATTCTTTTTATTAATTTCTTAAAAAAGTAATAAATAAAAGTGAAAAAAAATATATAAAAAGTAATATTAAGTCACAAATTGTGAAAGCCTTGCAGGCCGCACAAAATGGCTTGGCAGACTGCTTTTTGGACAGCCCTGGTCTAGAATATATCCAAGTTCTTGTATGGAAACAGATTCTGACGATGAATATATCAGAAATGGAAAAACTCTAAAAAAAAGCTTGGAAAAATCAATTCATAAGTTTCTTGAGGAACTTGAAGAAATTATATCAAATCCAAAGACATTGAAGGCCAAATATTGTCTTTGAGACAACCAATAAACTAACAAATAATTTAGATTTATTATCTGATATCTTCAAAAAAATAAAACCAAGTTCAGTAGCCAGTGAGAGAGTTTTCTATTTCAGGAATTTCATATCTAGAATAAAAACAAGATTAAATAATCATTCAGTGGACATTTTGTGTTTTACGAAATCATATTTCCTGAAGAATACTAAACAAAATAAAAATTTATAATTTAAATTTTGTATGGATTTTAGTTATTTTAGTTTTTTTTTTATTTGGTATGTGTGGTGTATATTTTATTTTATTATATCAGCATATTTTGTAGTTCCATAAATATATAAACTGGAAAATTTTTTTAATAAGTATAAATATTTTTTACTATATTAATGATTTTTTTATTTTTTTTCTGCGAAAATTCTGTTTTTGAATTTTTACAGTATTTCGAAAAACCTGTTTTTGGTTTTTCGAAATACTGGAATTCCAAAACCAGTTTTTTCAAAAGTCGGTTTTTGTATAATCCCTAGATCGATCCTCTTAAAATAATCAGTGTGTTCAAATTGTGATAAGCAAAGTTCTAAATATTGGATACATTTTTCATAAAAACTGTTGTCATTGGATTTGAAGAAATCTGTTTTGGACCACTCATTCACTTCTAATTGCATACAGTAAATAGTAGATATTGCATATCCATTCTTTCTTTTCATTTGAATTTTGAATTGACTATTTCTGTAACAACCTCCATAATAGTATTTTTATCATCATCAATACTTGTCACATACAAATAAAAACATTTAATATGAATTACAAAATTATAATTCTACATAGTGTCATTTAGTATGAATTAGAGGAAACTAGTAGCAAATTTGTGCCATTGTCAAAATGTAAAAAAAGTTACATGCTCAATACGGGACAGTTATCATTGCAGGACAAACAACTCAAATCCAGAACATCTGGTCACTTTAGGTTTGGCAGACTTATTCTTAATTTTAAAAAATTTATAGTCAATTGTTATTGCCACATTATTGTCATAGATTTCTAAAATTTTGACATGTTGCATAATTATGCTGATTAGAAAGGATTCTTGTAGTTTTTCAATATTAGAATAGATTATTATTAATATACAGGATGGTCCATAAGTCAAGAAAAGCTTTATTATTGAATTATGTCCAAAATTATAAATCACAGAAAATAACATGCAAAAATATAACATTACAGAAGTATTTGAAATTTTGGTCATTTATTTGAATGAAGGTTTCTGCTTGATAGTGGAGATCCACATGCATGCTTAAAGACTCTTGGTGTGGCTCTGATAACATTATAAGAACTTATAATTTGTCTCAGTAATTCCACATTTGGAATCTCTGTTTTATTGATCAGAGATTTTAAATATCTCCACAAAAGAATCCAGAGAGTTAAGGAAAGAGAAAGATTTTTTTCTGTATAAACACAATCTACATTTAAAGATTGCCTCCCCTATTAGCTATTCCTTCACATATTGCTTTTTAACGATAACTCTGTAATAAAGCTTTCTGGGTCTATGCTCATCAGACATTTTATACTTATTTTCAACCACAGAATATGTTTCTTCTTTTGTGCCATTGCCTTTTGGATCATCCTGCACACAAACAGAGCATACATAGCAATATATCTAACTATTATGCTTATACATACCTAGTTATGTTGTTATTTATGTTTATTGATAATGTACTAATATTCTATTATAATATAATATTTACAAAATATATATAATTTTAATATTTCATAATCATTAGTATGTTTTTTATCTCTTTCATAACTGCTCTTATAAATTTTTATGTTAACTTAAAGTTATAACTATCACTAATTAAGAAGGGAAACATTTTTATACAAACACATTTTATTCTTGTAGAACAGTTTTAAAGAAAGAATGGAACATTGCTTTTTTAAAGTCAAAGCAACATTTCATTCTTTCTTGAAAAGGATTTTTGCATATTGCACAGAAGAAAATGAAAAATAGAGAGCTTATAATAAGATCATCAATTATGGTAAAACACATGGTTATACACTAAAATTTATGAAATTGCATATATAATAAGATGAAAACTATCTTTGAATAAAAAAAAAATGCTAAGAAGAGAATGATAATGTAGGCATCACAGGAATTGAGCACTCAAATATAAGATTCATAACCTTGCCATCTTCTATGGCCAATATGGGGACAATAAAGAATGCAAAGATTCAGAATAAAAAGCTAGTCTTTAACATGCTAAAAGTAGTAGGTTCTCTTTTAAGAAACAAAAAAGAAAAATATAGCGATAATGTAAGAAGTGGAGTATATCAAATCCTACTGAGGAAAAATAATCTCAAAATACAGCAATTCTATATAGACATTATTAGAAAAAATTTTCAAGATAGACTAGCAGAATGCAAAAATGACATCAGAATGGGTAAAGTAATGATAGCACTAGCAAAACTGTCATATGAAAAAGACATAACAATAAACTGAAATGATGCTAGAATTGTGAAAGCATGTAATACAGAGTCAGAATATTTGACATATGAAACTTTAGAAACACTCAAACAAACAATGAAAGATGACATAATTAATGAATACCTGGCTAAGAATTTGTTGAAAGCCTTGTGAAAAATCAAACCAAAATCTTTTCTTTATATTGACTTATTTCCTATTATATTTATTTATTGGATGTTTTATTTGAGTTAAGGACAAGGATACACTCCTGATTCAAACTTTCATAATTGGTGATAAGAAATGCAATTTTTTCATCTTCAATCATGTATATCATGATATTATCCAATTTCAAATCACTGTTGATTAGAGATCTCATAATAAAATTAAAAATTGTCTCTTTTCAATGAAATTGTAAAACATTTGTGAGGAAGTTACTCTGACCTGTCCTATTTTATTTTATTATACTCTTTTATTATTTATCGATATTTTCATTATTATCTAGCGTATTATATTTTAGTTTAAGAGTTGACTTACTTCCACACTCCCCGTCGTAGTGGTTAGCAATCACGGCTTACGGAATTGGAACCCATCCTCCAGAAGAGCTGTCCTGGCTAATGACGTCATCTAAATCTAAATAAGTTTTACCACTGATTCAATATGAGAATGTAAGAATGATCTCATATTGAGACTTTGTTCATATATAATTAAATTGTAAAGAGGATGACGTAAATTGATAACTCTGTAAGCTAATAAATTTAAACATGTTACGTATATTTATGTAAACGAAGCAACACGGGACTGTATGTCACTCAGATATAAAAGCTGATGCAACCAACAACTCAGAGAGTTGTTGTATCAATGTAAGGTTAGTTAAGTGACATTGGAATTATTGTAAAGGTCTACAATTTGCTTGAAGTCTGTATTCGGTGGGAGGTGGAGGTAGTAGAATTTAAGTATTATTTAAGGTTTATTTCTTGTTATTTCAGTAGAATTAAGTAGTATTTAAGGTTTCTTTCTTGTGAATAGTTGATTGTTGGTATTTGAGTTGGATTAAACAAGTTTTATTGATTAATTGATTGTTGCTTTATTATAGTTCCAATAAAGCATTTATTAACACTTTTTGTAAGTGTTTTGGAGTCTAATAAATTTATATTTTTTATTATGTAACTTGTTTTGAGAAATTCAATTTATTAGTATAAGTTTCTAACATTGTTTTATCGTTCTTAGATCTAACACTTAATCAGTATTTCTAGTTGTAAGTTCTGGTTTCCGGTTTTGTTTCGTCAGTTAGATGTTACATTGTTGTTAGACTGTTCTGGAATTAATTATATTTAAGTTAGAATTTAGTTAAAGTCCTGAGCTCAGGCCAAAGTCTGGATTGCAGAGTTGTTAGAACCGTTAGTTTTAGTTTGTAGTTAATATTGTTGATATTCATTAGTATTTGCAACTTTGCACATTATAAATATAATGTTAAATATTATAATTGCAAAGATGAATAACATGATTGTTGGTAATATTCTATAAGTAGAGAAAATGAATATAGTCTGATAAATTTATGTAAATGAACTTGAATATGAACCTAATTTGCAAGTCATTAATGAGGAGAGTTTCGATCTTGACTGAGTTTAAGGTGAGAAGAATTGAAACAATGAATTAGGCTTAGCAATATTGTGAACTGCTAATCAATCAGTTAAGTATTTTCTTGTAGCATGAGTGAAGGCTTAGTAGTTTAATTAATTTAAGGTTTCTTTTGCTGTTTGGATTGTTTAATAAACTTATGTTGTTTTTTGGATTTTTGGTTGATAATTAAATAAATTATTTTACTAACTTATTTGTGCTTTCTTATTGTTACAATAAAGCTTGTTAACACTTTTGTGCTTTATGGAGTTAATAAACTATTTTTTTATTATATAATTTGTTTGGTTTTTATTCTATTTATAGTTAAGTATATTAATTTTTTTTTCATTTTGATTCTAACACATTTGTGACTTTTCCTTAACAACTGTGAACTTCTGGTGTTGTAATGTTAGAATAATTAATATTTACAAGAAAACCAATTTCTGAAAATCCTAGCAGGCAGACTCTGGAATTATTTCAGTCTGTCTACCTGTTAGTTATTGTTGATTTATTGAAATTAGTGACTTTGAAGTTGGATTTCACAATAAATAAGGACTTTTAAGCATAAGAATATATGTTAAGTGCTTCCCTTATCAATGAAGAGGACTGTATAGTGTTAGCAGATTTTTGTAATATTAATTATAGCTATGTTTGAATATGTTTCTTTTTTTTACTCACATATTTGGGTTCAATTATTTTAATTTATGTTATTTTTAATGTATGAAATATTTACATAACAATTCAAAGCATCTATATACTCAACAACTGGTTCTCATTTTATGTAATTATAGCAATGTGCCTTGCAAATTTTGTATTCCATTTTATTTTTTGATTTTCTAGAAAAATGTTCAAGTTATTTTTTTAAAATATAATAATAGTTTTTATTGTACTGAAGAAAGTACAGAAGTGCTGAAAGTATTCTACAAGAATAAAATATATTTGTATAACAATCTTTCCCTGCTAATGCTAGCTATAGCTCTTTAAATTAACATTAATATGTTATATTTAATTTATAAATATATCTACACAATCTGATAGACTTTATTTTCAAATAAAAATAATATGACAACTCTAAACATTTTACATAACATTATAGAAATTTAAATCTTAGGTACTAATCTAGCATTAGTTTCAATATTTGAAATGAATAATATATATAATCTTCCATTTATAGAATAACTGTATATGCAAAAAGATAAGCTCTAGTTCAAAGTGGAAAAATAATTTATTAAAATTTACTGGAGAAGTACTTTTGACTTCACAAAGTCATCTTCAGCATTTAAAATTAGAATACATAACGTTTTTGGAATATAAGATGCAGAATGATATTCAAATTTAAAATACTTAGAACAAAAGAATTAAAGAATTTTATACAAATGTTAAGGCTACATATATGTTAAAAATTAATATTAATCAAGTTAGACAAACATTAGGTGCAACAAATAAATTACAATTAAAGTAAATAAAATAAACAAAAAATACATGCGGGAGGCTATATAAGCCACTGTGGGTGTATGTTAATGGGATGGTTATCATTTATAATATATGTCTTTTCATTATTGAGCAGTATAATGATAAGACATATGTGTGGAGACCTGGAATTTGGGTCGAATATAAGAGGTCACTATACACCTCTTTATCAAACATAATTGGAAGAAATCCAGAGTGACACCTTAGATATGTAATTCGACCGATAAATAGTTTACATTATCACCAATGCAAAGAACCTTGTCCTGCACAATCATAAACTAGATGTCGAATGACATTAAGTATATAATGACATTAAGTATTCGGTTATAATCAAATACAGGAAATAATTGTAACCAGGTGGAAAGCCGAAACTAAGAGATGTTTTAGAATGACATTAAGTATTCGGTTATAATCAAATACAGGAAATAATTGTAACCAGGTGGAAAGTCGAAACTAAGAGATGTTTTTTTTCTCTGGGAAGAAGATCAATTTATTTACGAAAGGGGTCAAGAATTTGCCCCGAAATGGAGACGTGATTCAGCAGTCGGTCGCCAAACTCCAAAGGAGTAATACATAGAGAAGTCAGTGCTCGCCCGGTAAAGTAAAAAGTCCCAATGATATTTATTCGTTGTTCAAACAGAATTGGTCACCTATTCTCTGTGGATCGGTACCTAAAAACAAATACATTGCCGATAATTAATCTGGAGCCCGTAATCATAAAGAAAGGATAATCAGTAGCAGAAGACATCCGGATTTAAAGGGACATTAATAAAAGGACAGTGTCATCTTCAATTTGTAATTAACTGCAAGAGGAACCAAACCATACAATGGACACCTCAATCTACAAAACAAGAAGAAGAAACTAGACTTAATTTCTGTTTATATAATCAAAAGGTATTTATCCTCCACCTATGTTCAGAGTTTATGTATTATTGTAAACTCTCTTTCTCTAATAAAGGAAGTTGTTTGTTGTTACAAACGTAGTTTCTGTGTCATCTGAATCTCATTACCTATCCTTACTCACTCCACAGACCGCAGGTAGGCCATAAGCCTGTTTTTATTGTCCTGGAGCTGTACATACGTTATAAATAATAACCATCCCATTAACATACCCCACAGTGGCTTATATAGCCTCCCTCATGTATTTTTGTTTATTTTATTTACTTTAATTGTAATTTATTTGTTGCACCTAATGTTTGTCTAACTTGATTAATATTAATTTTTAACATATATGTAGCCTTAACATTTGTATAAAATTCTTTAATTCTTTTGTTCTAAGTATTTTAAATTTGAATATCATCCTGCATCTTATATTCCAAAAACATTATGTATTCTAATTTTAAATGCTGAAGATGACTTTGTGAAGTCAAAAGTACTTCTCCAGTAAATTTTAATAAATTATTTTTCCACTTTGAACTAGAGCTTATCTTTTTTGCACATACAGTCCTTTGAAATGAATGTAATGAGAAAGAAAAATGATTGAAGAGATAAGGCAATCATTAAATCATTTTGAAGGCGCAAAATACTGCTGTAGAATAACATGTGACACAATGTTATAAATTAAAGTTGTTATAAAAGCATAATTATGAAATACTAATATTGGAACTTTTAGGATTATGATACTAACATAATATTAATGATGTATAGTAAAAAATTTCAAAATAAACAGTAACTTCTGGTAAATTCTCATAATTTGATGCCAAGATGGGTAGATCACAAAAATCCTTTCTAATACATGTAATCAGGGACTTTCAGAGAAAATGCAAAGCCTAGAGCAACTAATATTTTTTAAGCCTTTCAGAAAAAAAAAAAAAAAAAAACACAAAATTGACAAATATACAATGGTAAGTATATAAGAAAAATGAAAACATTGATGCTCATACAGTTTAAAAATATACAAATATATTTTTTCTAATATATTGAATTATAAATTGAGAGGCCCCTAAAATTGTGAGACCTGGGGTAGCTGCCCCTCTTGATCACCCCTCTCTAATTGCCACTATATGGTATCCACATCAAAATTTTTGGAAACCATGGCATTAATAACTGACTATAAATTTTTACAAATTTTAAGAATAGGTCAGTTCAACTTGACATATTTTTAAAATCTGATTATAAATAATATATCATTTTTTAATAAAATGACATTAAATGTTGAATAAATGTTTTGATTTAGATTGTGAAATTTTGCCTATTCTTAAATGCAATTAAATTCATGTATATATATATATATATATACATACATATATATACATATATACACAGCATAGCACATAACCAAGCTATAACTCTCAATGGTTAAATATTCCAAATTCTAACAATTATGGGAAATGAGGAAAGTTTGTAATGAAAATAAAAAATAAACTTGTCCTTATGCCATTTATTCTTGTTTCAAGATACTGAATATGCAATAATATTTTTCCAATATTGGTTATAAAATGTAATTTTAAATATCAATGCATCAAAAATTGAAAATAATTATATATAATTATTGTTTTTATACATAGTATGAAATTTTCACTGATATCAAATAATCTAGAATAGTTAAATTAACCTTTAATTTAAAAATATATTATACTAGGGCAGTGTTTTCCAAACTGTGAGGTGCAAGTCTATGGCAAGGGGGGCACGTAAGAATTTTATAAAAAAATCATTTTTGAGACAAGCAAGCAAAAAAGAATTTAAGAATTTAAATTATGATTCATTGTCGAAAAAAATGAATCAGCAAAAGGATTATAAACACAGTATATATATTCATGTATTCAGAAACTTTCTGTTGTAGCTATTTTAAAAACAAAATATTGATCTTGTTTAGTGATTGAAAAAGAATGGCGAGTAGCGATATCTTCAATCACACCCCGATTTGAAAGAATTTATGCTGAAAAACAAACCCACCCATCGCATTAAAGATTATGTTGAATTAAACACATATTCTATTTTTGCATTTTTTTTTCTTTTGTAATCTTTCTTTAATTGTATAAAAAAAATCATTACACCATAATAAATATATATTTTTAACATATAAAAACTTTATTTATACAAAATGTGATATATTGTTTTGTAATATTAAATTGTAAGTAGAAAGTATTTAAAAATTGCACTGTTATGAAAATGAGGGGGGCATACCAACTTTTTATGAAAAAAGGGGGTGCAGACACAAAGTTTGGAAACCACTGTACTAGGGGTTAATTTGGCTAGTTTAAATTATTTGATTAACATTCTCTTAGATTATACTTATGATTTGTCATTGACATATTGTGATAATTTTGAATATTAAACATCTCAAATAAATAAATAAATAAATATCACAAATCATAAAACTTACAGTACAATTTAGTATTAACTCAAACTAAATGAAATAAATTATTTTTCAGTTTTCAATTAGTTACATTAGATTTTCATTCAACCCAAACATATTAAATCTTGCACAAAATTTAAACAAAAGTTAAATAAAATTTTTATCCAAATTTAACCCAAATCAATATAATAAATTTAATATTGAGTGAGCTAGCAAAATTAACCAATTATTTATTAGCTACATCAAAGCTTGTCAGATGTTATATAAGCAGCTTAAAACTGAATTTTTTTTATATAGAAAAATATAGCATTAGCAATTTATATTTTAAAATGTTATTAATTGAAAATAAGATGTACTTTCAATAAAGTATTTTCATATATTATCATCATTAATCATTCTAATTCTTTCTTAGAACTATTACTGGCAATAAATCAATTTCTCTATGCTTTTTTTTAGAGATGATAATTTATCAAATCAAAAAATAGATTTTATATTAAGAAATGGAAAAACTGATTATTTTCAATTGATTGATTTCATTTCACATATTATAATAATAATTTACAAATGTGAATAAGTAATATTTTTTCAGATGAAAGGTGTATAACAGGGGTGGCCAACAGGTCGATTGCAAGACAATTTGTAGTCAATCTTTGTAAGTTATTGGACGACTCTTTTACTGCATAGTGCCTTCTCTAGACAACTAAAGCCAAAATTTCACTTTATTGCTGAGTATGGCCCAAAACAGAATAGCTGGTAGCCTCACCGCCGACGACTTTCACTTTATTGCTGAGTATGGCCCAAAACAGAATAGCTGGTAGCGGCAGAGCATTTAGACAAAATTCTAAATTCGCTGACAATGCCAACATGGCGCCTATGAATTGAGAGTTGTGAGAATTGAAATGAAGTGTTGTGTTTAGATTTATGAGTAAAGTAAAAGGAAAAAACTGTCGCTGCTGCCGGATATCTCGTTCTGGGTTAATATCGTTTTTGGGATATGTGGTTTTGGGCTCCTATCTCTACTCTCACCATCAAACGAACAATTTTGAAGGTAGATCGCGATCATTTTTAACATATAAAGTCGATCTTAATGACAAACAAGTTGGCCACTCCTGGTGTATAATGATACTGTAAAAAGTATACTCTAATGATGTTCTGTCTGTCTCAAATGTTGCCTCTGACAAATATGTGATATTTCAGAAAATTTAAAATTTTTTTCTTTTAGCATTTCTATTATCTATTCTTGGTTTAAAAGTTCTTACTATAAAAAAAAAAAAAAAAATATAGAAACATTAATTTTAATAAATAAATACTATATATTCATAAAAAGGTATTTCAAACCACATTATGTAATTACACAATACAGTATGATTGAGTTTATAATAAAAACTCTGTCTGCTACAAAATTGAAAAAATCAAAATAGCTGAGAAGCTGAAGTAATGCATAGTCAGACCAAAATGGTTTTACTGGCAAAGTAAATAATTTTTATTCGTAACTTATACCTAAGATATAAAAGTTTATGCTGAAGTAATGCATAGTCAGACCAAAATGGTTTTACTGGCAAAGTAAATAATTTTTATTCTTAACTTATACCTAAGATATAAAAGTTTATAATAGCTAACGACGGCAAAAACATCTTTCTGGTGTTTCACCCCTTCAAAGCCAAGTGACTGTTCTTGGAATGTTCCTCGTCCGGTTTTACTAACAGAAAATTAATATTAATTTGTTAATTGACATTATAAAAGGGGACGGACCTTTGTTAGTAAGACTGGTCTATGCTTACAACATGCAAAAGGAAGCGGAGCTTTGTTAGTAAGACTGGTCTATGCTTACAACTCAGCTTTAATCGAATATTTGCTCGGACTAAGTGAAAAACGGTATCATTTTTATAAGTTGCACTAATCAAATATCGCATTATTTGAACTCGCACTAATCATGGCCTACCTGTACTATTTTACATTAAATGAGATTTTATAATAATCTAATTGTCATATTATATGAGGATAACTGTATAGGATATTACTTCATTGAAGTAAATGATCACATTTTGTAAAGAGACAAACTAAGCACTATGCAGAAATAGATCTTTATTTCAGAAAGCATTTCTTCCTGAAATAAAGATCTATTTCTGCATAGTGCTTAGTTCGTCTCTTTGCTATTATTAGATGCAGAATGTCTACATCTTCAGTCACATTTTGTAATGTTTTTGCAAAAAAATGTAAGCCAATTTCTTTTTAACTAAAATATTGGTTATATTATTTTATTTGTTTTATTTTTATTATATAATATAATAATATATGTTTAATTTTAATCATCATATTACTAGTACAATAAAAAAATCAAACCATAAAATAAGCATTTTTTGCAATGAAGATCAATGTATTAAATTGTAGCTAACATTTTTGGCATTCAGCGATCATCAGATTACATAATTTCATTGTTTCCAAAAAATGGTTCCATTATTTAACCTGATGATGGCTGAATGCCAAAAACGTATAAAATAAGCATTTTTTGCAATGAAGATCAATGTATTAAATTGTAGCTAACATTTTTGACATTCAGCGATCATCAGATTACATAATTTCATTGTTTCCAAAAAATGGCTCCATTATTTAACCTGATGATGGCTGAATGCCAAAAACATTAGTTACAATTTAATAAATTGAACTTCACTGTCAAAAAGTGCTTGTTTTATGGTTTGATTTTTATTTTAATTAAATAGAAGCATTATCCATTATACTATAAAATTCCAGTACAGTGGGTGATCGGTTAACGAACAGTTCGGATAACAAACACTTTTTTGAAAGATTTTTATGTTCGGTTAATGAACACATGTTCGGATAACAAACATTTTACAGAACAAACTGTGGGACCCACGGACTGACCGAATGACAGATCAGCCGGATGGCTGCGTAGTAAAGCTGTGGCTTACCATTCTGGAAGATCCGGGGGTCCCACTCCTCCAATTTTTTAGGAGGGATCTGGGCCCGGACCATTGAAACCCGTCCTTCAATCTTCCGGTTGACCCCATCATGAGTGTTGGTCAGCCTGTGATGATGGTGGTTCTATAAGTGGCCGCCACCAGATAAAAATATTCCATGAGGATATTTCGGCTTAACTAACCTAACGGAATGACAGGCTTAGGCCTTGCACGTTGGTTGATTTATGGGTAAGGATGGAAGAATAGTAGTTTTTCATGATTAAAATGAACTCGGAGACAACGTAAAACAAATCAAAGATTTATTAAAGAAGGTAAGAGAGATTTTACAATTTTTTGGTGTTAGAATGGTACCCATACTAGGTTAAGGTCAATAGGCTTGGAGATCTCTACCACGACAATGCTATTAATCACTTCCAAAAAATCCTGAAGGAGAGAGAAAAGCAATCACTATTGGACAGATTCTTTATCAGAAAATAAACATAATAGATGAAAATGCAAGACTATGTATGTATTATATTATTATCATTACATATAAATAAACATAGTAAGAAATTATTTAATTTTTATTTGTGTGTTTTAGGTCTCCGGAATGAATTAATCAAATTCCCATAAAATCCTATGATAAATTGATGATTGGTTAACGAACAATTCGGATAACGAACATTTTCTTGGAATGGATTATGTTCGTTAACCGGTCACCCACTGTACACTGCTTTTTGCTATTGTAAAAAAAATAAATATTGTGAGTAGAAACAGTTTAAAGTATAATATGTCTATTAGTACAATGTCATTCCATGAAGAATTTCCCAGTTTTCATTCAGGGACTTAATTTATGCTTTCATGCCATAAGATCATGAAAGTATAAATTAAGACATCACCAAACTATCTAGCACTGGGAATTTAAAATTATTTTTTGATTTATATAAAATTTAGTTTATAATGTATATATATAATCTTCCACTTATATCATGATTGTATATGTAAAAATAAGCTCTAATTCCAAAGTGGAAAAATACTAATTTATTAAAGAAGTACTTTCGACTTCACAAAATCATCAGCTTTTTTTCCATGAAAAAAAAAAAAAAAAGCTGATGATGACTTTGTAAGTCAAAAGTAGTACTTTAATAAATTAGTATTTTTCCACTTTGGAATTAAAGCTTATTTTTACATATACAGTCATTTAGTTTATGTAAAAAACCAATTCTAATCACTTAAGAGAAAAATACCTGTATATTTAAATTTGAGATCTGCGCAACATATCAAATTTGGGTAACTTTTCTAGTGAATACAGGCAGATTCCTCTATTTATGATGCCATAGACTTGCAACCATACTTATCCATGAGTACTTGTCTAATGTGATGGCAGCACGTTTCATATCTTGTTTCTTTAAGCAATGTGTTACTGAAATTTATTATGACATTATATTGTGCCATAAACAAACACAAGTCTCATCGGAATTTATACAAATAATTGAGAATGAACTTTTTACATTAAAAAATTATATTTTGATTTGTGCAAAATTCTGGTTAACAAAAATACTGAAATCAAAAAACTGAAATAGTTACAGGGATTATGGTAATTGCATTATATTGTTCCCTGATTGAAAGGGAGACAACATTACATAAAACCATACTTAAAATGAACAAACAACATAAAATATTATATTTAAAATGCTACTTGATTTATTAAATTAATATGCTGTAATTTACAAATACAATAGATATTTATGCTCTATATTTGAAAATAAAAAAGTTATAGAAAATATTTTACGTAAAGTTGAATTTATAGAACTCAGATACAGTACATGTATGCACTACTACTTAGCATCCTGGATGTCCCTTTTTAACAGGATGTTATTTGAATTTACATTGTGCAAACAATATATGTAAACAAACCTATATTATATATTGTAGTATAGTAACAAAGAGCAGACAATAAAATAATACTAGTAATAATTAGTCAGAGAATATGGGGTCCAAGTTAGTTAATATGGCATGCAATCTGTACTTAAACCACAAACAGAGATGTAGTTTACAAACATTAATGTGCAATTAACTAATGTTGAGTTTGGCTGAAATTGAAGTAATATGTTATTGTATGAATAGTATTATTGAACTAAATGTTTTATTTTTCAAATTGTTGTAAAAATGTTTAAATTTTTTATCATAGTAACTCTCACTGATAATTATGCAGTTACACTAAATGACTGTACAATATTAAACTTTTTTCTATATTAGTAGTAACTATACAACATTAATATGTAAGTGTACTATACATATAGTTATTGTAATGTAAATTTGATATGTACAAATACCATTTCACAGATGGCAATGTAATCTGTTTATATCAGCTATGGCAGCTAACATCCACTATGTCCTATTAGCCAAACAGCATTTTTTTACTCTGGACTTTAGATATATATGAAAACAGATATTGTTCAGAAGAATGGTAACCACATATCCATATATGTAAACCACAGAATCCATCAATCAATATAGTATATTTCCAATTTGTGACTATTGATTTATCAATGTCTAGGTCTATATGTACCATGGATTTCAAGTCCAACTAATTTACAGAAAATTTAACAATTATGATCAAAAGTTAATATAAATTTAATTAAAGGTTTAATCAGTTCATCAACTTCAATCTTAAATCAACTAATCAAATTTGATCTCTGAATATAATTTAAATTTATTTCAACATTGTAAAGTAAGATAGTATATACAATGTTTATTCCTGAGTTTGTCAGTTACAAATTATTATATAATTTAAAAATTTTACAAATAATTTTGAAATTTTGTTTAACATTCTAAAAAGTTAGATTGTTAATACTAAAAATAATAAATTGTTGCAAAATAATTTTAAATCATTTTTTAATACAATATCTAAGCATTTTCTCAGTTTTATTATTAATATCTACAGCACAAAAATATTGGAAATATTTTTTGAAGTGTATTGCTTATTACATTTATAAATTGCATTAATTTTATTGTTTAATGAATTATATATGTCAAGATATTGAACAAATCTAATTTATATTATTATAATATTAGAAAACAGTAATACATTTTTCAATAAAATTTATAAAAGCATTACTATGCATTTATGCTATAGCTGAAATAAATTTACTATAAACATTATAAAAATATCCATGCAAGAAAAACAAGCCTCCAGAAATATAATTTTTTATTAAATATATAAAAAACTTCTTGTGTTTAGCTTATGCAGCCCTCTTTAGTTGACAAAAGTAGAATGCACTGAAAAAAACATATATTTCCAAATTGGAAAGTTTATATATTCAATAAAAAATTTATCCTAATGAAGATTTGTTTTCCTTGCATGGATATAGAGATACATACATGGCAGAAGACCAGAGAGTAATGAGATCATAGAAATATTTAATATATTTAACACATACACAATAGAAAATGTAATAAATTTATTAAAAATAAAGTTTATGTTATAAAATGGAGTAAAACTAACAATTCAACATTTGGATTATTTGGAATTACAACCATTTTATAAATTCTTTTTTTTTATAACTATAAAAAAGTACCATCTTTATTTTGAAATTATTTCAGTCATATTAAAATTAGATTATCTGAAGTGTGTTCATAACTTCTGCTATACTAGAAGATAACGAAAAAAAAAATAAACGAACAAAGCACTTTTACATTCTGACTAGAAAACTTTTGGTTAACATTAGAAGTTATAATTTGGATGCATAAATCTTTTATATTCTAAAATATCACAGTAAATGATTATTTACTTATAGTTTATATTTGAAAATATTTTTAAATACAGTACACATTAAGATGAATGCAATACAAACATTTTTTAATTACAGTAATGAAAATTGGTTATAACAATTTAACTTATTTTACTGTAATATTAATTTTATTTATTAAATTGTATTATAATAAAAGACAAGACATCTTATTGATGATATTAAAAAATATATGTTTAAAAATAATAATATTGATAATAAATTTTCAAAAAAAAATTGAAAAAAATTTAATTTTTTCTGATATTCAATTAGAATTTTGAAGTTATATATGGCATTTATCTATATAAAAACATAGAAAAATTCAAAGTATTTATTATTTATGGGTATTTAAACTTTATACTATATCTTTACTTTGAATTTTTTAAATTCTATCATATACTACTATTTTTGGAATCTTATAAAGAATTTTTAAAGGATTTCAACAAAAATTTTACAAGGAATTAATTTGCCTGTTATAAAATAACATGATTACAGAATCTGATGTTTATTAAAATTATTATTATACATGCATTTATAATAATTCATACATTTCAATTTTTTCCTTATATAAAAATTTTATGCAATATACATATACAGTATATTGTTGTGTACATTATGTGTTAAGATAAATCCATGGGGAAACAAAAATTGTTACACTGAGTTTTATATATTAGATATGCAATTAAACTGTTGATCAGAAATAGAAAGAAATAAATTATCTGCAACATACTTAAATAAAGATTTGTTTGATAGGAAATATTTAAAATAAAAAAAAAATATTAATATATAGATATATA
>AYEL01060540.1:0-27870 GCA_000484575.1 Olivierus martensii | reverse complement strand
TTTTATTGAAATATATATATATAATAATAATAATTTTTTAATATTACACAAAGAAATCGTAGCAAAAATACTCACCCATAGAAAACCCAGACAGCCGAACAAAAAATAACACCGTTGTGTCATTGTCAAAAGTGAATCCGTGACGCTGATGTAGCTTAACGACGCATGACAGGAAGTACAAATGTACAGGAGCCCGCTAAACAGTACAATGAACTAAACGCTTGACAATAATCAATCGATTTCAAACTGGATTTATGTTACCATGCTGTTACTATAAGTTTTATAAAATTAGAATACGTATTCTCAAAATTGTAAAAAATCTCGCTAATGTTTCTAAAATATTTTAAATGTGTAGTCTAATATGCTGTTAGATTTTAAAGAGCAACAAAACTAGGAGGAAAAAAATCAATATTTTATAAATAAAATAATCATAGCTGTTCGTTTATGAGAAATTTTTCGTAAACGAATTCTGTAAAATAATAAATTAATCGTAATTTAATTTTTGCTGATATGGTGTGATTAATTAATATTAATATATAAATATCTTCTAATTTTCAACTGTAATTGTAATTTAATTAATAATAAAAAACTAATACTAACGATAACAATATTTTAGACATACTGTCATGCCTAAAATGAAAGATTCAGTCAAATGAGCAAGTACGTGACATTTTTTAGCAGGACAATCTCCTGTCATAACAATGTAATAAAATTTTGAAAAATAATATTTATAATCTATTACATAATTTATTGTATAATACTTAATAGTAAAATAAAGTTATTTTCTCTCTATTAGATGACAATCATCGCATTCTGCTTGTCTTCTAACTTATCACTTACATGACGTAAAACAGAACTAACTTCTTATTCTACCTCCAACGGAAAATAAATCTACCACTAGCCTAATAGCTTTCCTTTTTGAGACATGGAACCTAGAACAAATAAATAACAAACATGCCAACTTATTCTTTTCTTATTTGTTGATATTAATATAATGGAATTAATGGAGAAGAATAATAAAATTTTAATATATTGAATTTTAGGATCTCTAAAGTCCTAGATCCGAAACAGTTTTTCATTGATATATTAATATGAATTTTAAAATAAATGCTATTTCAACTAACAAAATTTTGTGAAATCTAACTGAGGGCAGTTTCACTGATTTAGTTTATAATTGAGTTCATAGAAAAAATATTTTAATAAATTAATAATATAAGAGGAGGAGGCGATTATCAATTAATCCAAAAATTTCTTATTGTCAGAAATTTCTCTCTCTTATTTATATATGATTAATGGAAAACTGATAATTTATCATGAAACTCAAAAGAAAAATAATACTATTTTTGCATTTCGTAGGCAGCTTGAATTCAGCATAATAAATGATAAACAGAATCTGACATCAATTGTCTCCCCAATTAAAACAGGTTAGATTACATTTGATCAAAATGATACACCCAAAAATAAAATTATCATCATATGGAGTTTTTTAGCATATTTTCCAAAAGGTGAGATTTATAAGAACATTGTCATTAATAATAAATTTTGAAGTATTAGTATTTTTTTTTTTTTTTTAATTAAATATCAAATAAATATTCTGTAAATATATAATGAAGGCTTTTTCGTAAAAAGTCAGATGGCGGCACTCCTTACTACTCGATTGCGTTCAACAGTGTGGTTGTATACATCATCGTAATCGGATTTTAGAAATAGGAAATATTCTACGCTGTACCAAACGATAAAGTCACAAAAAAGCAAAATATATTTAATAAATTTTTATAAGGGCAGAGCAGAGACTATAAGCCAAGTATAGTAGTCGCTGATTGACAATTATTTCAAGTGTCATTTTGGACAAAATTCAAATCGCTATAACTAAGTTAGATTTTATTAATTTGATAATTATATTCGAGAAAAGTACTCAATAGGACACCGAATACCAAATTTGAAGCTTCAAATCCAATAATGAAAAAACTAGAGCAGTTTGAAAATAGTAAAAATAGGCAAAAACTATCATTTTTCTCCACTTTAGACACCTCTATAGGTCGCATCGTTCAACAGATTTTGATGAAATTTTGAGATATAGATATCTTGAATTAATTGAGGTCTCCTGAAAATTTCAAGACAATTGGATAAAAATAAATCATCGGAGGGAAATGGGATACCTAAATACAGTACACCTTTACATATCATATTGTTTAATTGCTTTTGATCAAATTTGGAATATAGGAGATCCTAGCTCAATTGAAATCTAAAAATTCTGACGTCATTTCCAATCTCAAGAATCTGTCGAGCGTGTCATAAGGACGTGAAAAATATGCTAACGACATGAATGGAAACTGATGTCAAGTAAATTATCAGAATGTTTAAGATTTATGCAGGCTATGAAAAAAACTAACTTATAATGAAAGCATCAAATGCTCGCCTTGAGGCTATGTTTGTTTGACTGCTCTATGAAAATGGATATTACTAATATTTCAGTTCTTCATAATGTGATTAATAAAATAAATACTGAAAGGATATCTATAAACCAAGTCTCGCTATTTGAAACACTTTCTGAACCCCCTCCCTTCCCTTCGTCATTTTTCGTTACATCAAGCTTGAACTCCTGAGTATGACGTTAAAAATTTGAAAACCCCCTCCCCTTCTATTTAAAAATTTTTTCTCTGATTTTATTTAAAAATAAAAAATACGTAAAATATGAACTACAGTCAAACCCCGATAAGACGTCCTCCGTTAAACCGCCATCCTCGGAATCCGCCAAGAAATTTGGCGGAACGGATCTTCCCTATGTTAATGGAATAGGCAAACCCCGATAAGACTCCATCCGCCAGTAGAAATGTCCGAACCAAATATTCCTTTTGGTATTGTATTTGTCCTTGTTAATCCGCCAGGGGCATGTAAGGTGTCTTAAATCCCGAAGTTCATCAGTTTGTATACAGCAGGCATGTCAAACTCATTTTAATTCAAGGGCCATTTAATGAGTCTGTAAGATTGCCGGGAGCCATATCACATTTAATTTTTTTAAAATTACATTTTAGAGTAAGGATTCAGAAATATGGATAGGATAATTAAAATATTGTATAATCAAATGAACATACTGTGAAAATATATAATTACTACATAATTGTTTTTAATTATGCATGTTTTTTTAATTCAATTCCTCGCTATTAATCCAATTTTCTATTAAGCATTAAAAGTCGGCAGGCATGTCAAACTCATTTTAATTCAAGGGCCATTTAATGAGTCTGTAAGATTGCCGCGAGCCATATCACATTTAATTTTTTTAAAATTACATTTTAGAGTAAGGATTCAGAAATATGGATAGGATAATTAAAATATTGTATAATCAAATGAACATACTGTGAAAATATATAATTACTACATAATTGTTTTTAATTATGCATGTTTTTTTAATTCAATTCCTCGCTATTAATCCAATTTTCTATTAAGCATTAAAAGTCGTATTTTCTGTACAAAAACAAAAGCTTTCGTTAAAATTTTATAAATTCAAATATTCATAACTACTTACATTTTTTAAATAAATTAATAACACAAAAAATAAATCTTTAACAAGCCCGTTAGCATGTCCTTTGTAGACGTCCTTCAAAGAGGGATTGTTTGGAACTTGATTATTTGTACTGTATTTGGCTATCCAAAAAACACAGGTTCTCATTTATGACTTTGTTTTTTGGTAAGAAATTTCGCACAAAACAATGTAATTCTTGCAGGAAAGTACTTAGTTTGTGTCACCAATCCGAAAGCCATCTGTATGTATATATCTGATAAGACCAATCGAAAAAAACTTGTACAACAAATTTCATTAAAATCAAACTAGTATATGACATAGCTATGAAGCGAAAATTACTTCCGATTATCTCATAACATATTGTTTGCATTTTCATTTTAGTTAAGAGCGTTGGGGCCACAAAAAGAAATCACTTCGAGGGCCGCCAGTTTGACAACCCCGGTATACAGTATTAAAAGCTCTCTGAATTTCCTGCGGGTGGGAGAGATGAAGTTAACGGTTAATCGTGTCTCTAAGCCTTGTTCACACCTAGGTTGTAGAAAATTTAAGATAAGAACCAGATCGTTTCCATTGTTTATTGCGTACAGAGTAAATAAAAATACTATATGATTATTGCGGTATTTTTCGTGGCAACATTAACCGCGATAATCGAGGTATTCCTGTATCTGCATGATAATCATTGAAATAATTCTACCGTTATATTTCCTTATCATTAAAATGAGCACTATAATGTTATAATTTAAAGAAAAAAATTCACTTTTATATTAATGAAAATGAAATAATTTTTCTACCTGGTTAACATGTTGCAATTATTCACCAAAGGATAAATGATGTAATCTAAAAAAGGAATGATGATAATACCTAGGATTGCGTTTAAAACTTGCATTTGATCTGGCTCTATCTTATAATCTCCCTAACAGAAAAAATATTATATAATAGTTGAAATTACCAATGGTGTGTTTTTTATTGAAAATAAGTTTAGTTTTAATAATTAAATACTTTATTACTAATAACATATTATAAGGAAAAATTTTACTTTACCTCTAAGCAATTAGAGCATTGCGCTGCTGGCAACAACTAGCAGTAGCAAAACTGTAGACTAAATACAGTATATGTCTAATATACTGCAGATATGTGTTATGACCAGATAAGGATATTCATTTTTTATGTACTAGCTTTGACGGATGTTATATATACCTTTACGTAGATCACATAGAGGAAGAAGCATCTATGGTTAGCGAGTAATAGTGAACTAACCGGGCAAGAAAACCATCAATTTTCCAGTTGAAGTGTGCTCGATAGATGGTGCCATGCAATTTGGAACCTGCAGTGCAACGCACCTGTTGCTTACAGGTAAAGTAAATTATATAGTAATAAAAATTATTATTCCTATTCTATACGTACCAGTACACAATTCAGCGGCGGCTCGCCCATAAGGGCTGCAGTGCTGCAGCCTTCAGTAAATTATATAGTAATAAAAATTATTATTCCTATTCTATACGTACCAGTACACAATTGAATATACAGCACTGTATTTTAGCTTGTATATACTTGTCTTATCTCTTTCCACTTTTTTCCAGCCCTCCCCCAAAAATCATCCACGAGCCGCCGCTGACACAATTGAATATACATGGTGATTCAGAAGATTAGGGAAAAATTGAAGGAGCATGTAGAGGAGGCAATTCTAAATAAAAGTTCTTGAGGTCATTTTTTGATTTGCGGCTTTGTTAAAAAGATATAGCACCTGAATGTTTGGTGACGTCATATTCTCTAAGTGTTAAAACGTGTATAAAATGCCAATAGTAAACCAAGAAGCAACCATTTTTAGTCCGGTAAGTATTTTATAACTGTACATTTGCCTCCTCTACATGTATTTCAGGGTTTTTTAGTATTTTAGAGCTATACATTTTCCCCAAACTTTTCAATCACACTGTATAAAAGTTGACATCATATCGCCAGAAGCATGTAGAGGAGGCAATTCTAAATAAAAGTTCTTGAGGTCATTTTTTGATTTGCGGCTTCGTTAAAAAGATATAGCACCTGAATGTTTGGTGATGTCATTTTCTCTAAGTGTTAAAACGTGTATAAAATGCCAACAGTAAACCAAGAAGCAACCATTTTTAGTCCGGTAAGTATTTTAGAACTGTACATTTGCCTCCTCTACATGTATTTCAGGGTTTTTTAGTATTTTATAGCTATACATTTTCCCCAACCTTTTCAATCACACTGTATAAAAGTTGACATCATATCGCCAGACAATGTGATTTTTTGAACAGCTAGAGGTCTAGCCGCTCAACAAATCACGTTGTCTCGCGACCTATACAGATCGAGAAGTCATTCATTAGATTCTCGAGCGGACACATCTTGGAGCATTTTTTAACTCACCCATAGTTAAAAGAGCCTGAAATATTAAAAAGTATATAATTTTTATTCTGTACGCAAACTGCGTCTGAAAAATTTTCGAAAATTTTACAGTACGCCACTAATCAAAAAATATTTGAAAAGCACTAGCATAGATGATGACAAGAGATATTGGAATTAAATTCCGAATCCATTCACTATACAAACACAGATTTTTGAATGAACAGGTCATGGTTCAGTTTCGACCAGTCATCTGAAGATTTCTAATTTTTAAAAATTGGCTTTTTTATTATCATGTTTGTCAGAGCCAATGATGTATATAAAATAATCTTTCCGTGTGGCAACTAATACTTAGAAAACAGAAGAAAAATAATTGTAATACACCACATTTATCATTCATAGAAAGAAGCATGTTGCTCATTTGTGCAATGAATATTTAGTACTTCAGAGCAACTACTAGCCAAAACCAAATCGACTGGTAGAATGGAAGATGTCGTTTAATGGGCTAAGTCCCGATTGTTGTTGATAAATCTGGATATGTGGAATCCAGAATTGTACCTGGCATTCGTGTAGAATCTGTTACAATTGAAGAGTGTGATCTCAAAATGCGTTCAGTCCATTTTGAAGAGTTGAAGTTGACAAATCTTATTAAGAATGATAATTAATAAGTTATATCCTGAAAAGAAACAAGTTCCAACAATTCGTAAGCTTCACGAAGAATTGTAATCAGCAACTAAAAAATGTGACCCAGAAAGCGATCAGTTCATTTTGTTCCTTTTTTTATTTCGTGAAATAAAAAATGAACAAAACGGCCTGAACGCGTTTTGGGATCACACTCTTCAAATTCATCCAAGCGTCTTTCAAATAACGATCTGAGGTCCATTCCACACATTCAGATTTATCAGTTGAGTCTAGGTCTTGCTCTTGAAAAGTATCTTATTCTCTTTCAATCTTTTATATTTCTAAACTATGTCAAAATGAGATTATTAAAACAAATTTAGCATTTTAAAATTAAATTTTATTGTAAAATGTAATTATAATCTAACCTAATTTGAAATGCCTAAAAAGTTAAATGATATGAATAGATATAATTCTTTAAAAGTTCCTTATAAATTCTGTACTTACTATTGAATTATTCATTTGTGTTGCTTGCAATGTCCATCTCGATCCCTTGTTAAAATAAATTAAGAAAAATATTGATAATAATAGATAAATAATTATAAAAGGCATAAATTCATAATAGTATTTACGAAACTAAATTATCATTCTGAAAAATGATAAAATAATACAACTTGATCCTAATACTGTATATAATTTTGATGATAAACAAAACAATTTTTCATAATCATTCATTATTATTCCTCTTTAGAACAGCTAATATACATTTATGTACATAATGGTACTAAACATATATAATTACTAATATTCCAAACTTTGATTTAAAGATATTTATGAGTATTTTTATTATAAAAGTAATGAATATTATTTCATCTTGGAGAATACTTTATATGTTATTTTCGGAATAATACGTTAACTAAAATTAAAAATAAATATCACGTCATCCCAAAAATAATGTCGTTTTTAACATTTTATTGAAAGGATATAAAAGCAAAATCACTTGCTAATTTAATCAAGCTTAATATTCTCCATTTGAAACAATAATACCCTTTCAACCCAGAGAAAACTTTAAAGCTTCGTGTTTTGACAAGCTGAAACATGTTTTAACAAGTACTGTGTAAAAAGACATTACTTTTGGGATGACCTGACAGTTATAGAAAGAATTGATTTACTATATATCTGCCTTTTTGACTGAGTGAAAATGCAGGATTAAATTTTACATTAATACACACTTAAAATGTATTGATTGTCCTTTATTTAAAATTTTTTAATGTATAAGTGTTAAACGATGGGTTCCCAAAGTTTTCTTCAATGGCATGATTATTGTACTAATTTTTATAAAAATGGAATAATTGGGATAGAAGGATATCTAAGTAATTTGAATGTCCTTTATTTATAAATACTATATTTATTTGAAAATAGTGGCTGCTCCTGACTTTAAATCGTGGGGTGCTGCAACTTTCGAAATATGCATATACACTGTAAATACTATGTATACATATTTGAATAAAATAGAAAAATTATGGCAAAAATAAAAAGAAAAATTAAAAATGAAAAAATATTTTGTATTGTCGATAAAATTAAAGACAGTTTAATATAATTCAAAATTACTTAAAAATAAAATATATTCTTTTTATTTTGTTTCATGAAAATTAAGGCTTATTATCGATAAAATTATAAACTTTAGTATAATTTAGAATGTCATGTTTTTAATTGTAATGTACTACAAATGTTTAAAGAGACTGAATACACACGATAAGCACTACAACAACACGCTACTACTGGCGCAATTTGTATATAAACAACAGTCCAATGCGCAACGGATAACGCCGCATTAAGCTAATAGCTTGGTTGTACGCATATCACTGTGACGTATATATGCTTGCGCAAACAACAATACAGAACTGAGGTAAACACATTGCCACTAACGTCCTTCGATCTCTTACATGCTATAAAATACATTTTTATTATTTTTTAAAAAATAAAAGAATTGTATAGGGTTGCTGTTGATAAAATTAAATATTACAAGCAAATATAAATAAATTAATAAATATATTTATATATCAAGAAAAATTGGGTTAGATCAGTTTGGTTAAGTCGCCATAGCCTCATGGGATATTCTTTATCAGGCGGCGGCCATTTATAGAACCCATCACAAGCTGCCAACACCCTGATGGGATCAAACGAATAATTGAAGGATGGAGGATAAAAATTATAAAGTAATTTGCTTTTTTGGGCAGTTCGTATTACGACAGGTTTACCATAATATTTATTTAAAATCTGTACTGAAAAATAACGTTAGTCGGTACGACATTATTTAATTTTATTTAACAATTTAAAATTAATAATTTTACTAATTTTGTGATTTTGTTAAAAGTTCTAGGCTGCTAATAGAAAATTTTTAATTAAAAAAAAAAAGAAAATTCAGTTTCATAAAATGTTCCATTTTAAAATTTTGAAGTCAAAACTGAACAATATCAGAAAAGTGTATTAGTACCACCGTTCTCATTACTACTGCTAAAAAATCTGATTTATAGTTAGAAGTTTTTATCTTAATAGAATGTAGACATTCTTCAAAAACTTTCGTCCATATGCCATGAATTATTCATAGCTATGACTACTCAAAATATCTATGATTAACTTGACACACATCTCTTTCTCACCTTGCAAATGACACAGTTCAGAGATCAATCGATACTCCAATATAATTCGGGTTTTTTGGGCTATCTTAAGCATTTTTTGAGGAGGAAATCGCTTATTGTTTTCGCTTAAGACTCGGTAGAAAAATAAATTGAATAAAAAAAAGATTTGTTAAGATTTTCGTTTTAACTGCCAAAAAAAATTTGAATTCCAAACCATTTTTGGCTTTTTCCAAGAAAATTTCGATTCGAATTCTTCGTTTCGTGGCTTAATAATGTAAAAGATCAAATTTTTTCTATATTATTAAAAACTGTTAATCAGTAACCATCAAAAAAGCAACTTTAATGGTTCCGCCATCTTGAAACAAAATGGCGACTGATTTTTCTGACATTTTATGTATTCTTTCATGTTTTAATTTTCCAGAAAACTTTCAGGAAAATTAATAATTTTAAAATATTTTCATTTTGAGGAAGTACTTATAATTATTATTTATTACACCATTATTGAAAATAAATTGAATAAAAAAAAGATTTGTTAAGATTTTCGTTTTAACTGCCAAAAAAAAAATTGGAATTCCAAACCATTTTTGGCTTTTTCCAAGAAAATTTCGATTCGAATTCTTCGTTTCGTGGCTTAATAATGTAAAAGATCAAATTTTTTCTATATTATTAAAAACTGTTAATCAGTAACCATCAAAAAAGCAACTTTAATGGTTCCGCCATCTTGAAACAAAATGGCGACTGATTTTTCTGACATTTTATGTATTCTTTCATGTTTTAATTTTCCAGAAAACTTTCAGGAAAATTAATAATTTTAAAATATTTTCATTTTGAGGAAGTACTTATAATTATTATTTATTACACCATTATTGCTTAATAACTAAAATTATTTTAAAACCATAGAAATTATAGTTTATTTTAAACTTTACTAATAAATTAATAACGCAGAACACATAAAAGTTTTAATTTTAGCAACAAATTAATTCCATGATAGGAGCATTTCACTAATTATATGTTCTGAAATCTTAAGAGATTTTTGAAAATCCACCAATTACATTTTATGTCTAATATTTTATGAGAGTGTGATTTTATTTTATGCCAGTAAAGAAATTATAAAATTCTTCACTTTCTTAATGATTTAAAAATTAAATATTTAAAATTTAAATTTATTCTTTGCAAATTATTTTCCAAGAAAGAAAGAAAGAAAAATCGTGGAATAAATGCTTTCGGATTGCAAAATTCATAATAATTTCAATAATTTTATTATATATCTATCAAATATATTGAAGTTTGGTGTGGATGGAGTTATTTAAACTTTATATAAATGTTACAACTTTCTAAGATTTTGTTTAGTCGACATTGGTGTCTGTCAGAATTTAAAATTTCATCATTCAAAATCATATATGATGTATCTTCTGTTGAAACTTTAATTTAGTAAACAGCAGCTGCTAAATTTTTTCATCTTATTGTTTCCTTCATTTTTATTGTATTTTTATATTTGTTATAGAAAAAACAATATTTAGATAATAATTTTTTTATTTAAACAAATAAAAAGACATCATTGATTTTTTGAATAAATTGACAACTAATTTGATTATAGAATTTGCAACAATTTATATGTGGTATATATAAAAGTGATTGTTTTATATATTTCCACATTCATTAATTTATTTGATTAGGTTTTTTTGCATATTTTACGCCTCTTTTTAATCAGGGAGATTACTAAGGGGCTGGGTCAGTTCCAACCACGGCTGCACCCACATCCGTGGAGGGGGGCCGGATGGTGAAGGACAGGGATCGCAGGGCCGAGCCCAGCACCCCGAAAATTTTTTATAGGAGTTATTAGACCAGGGGTCGGCCGGATGGCAGCGTGGTAAAGCTTTGGCTTCCCACATTGGAGGACCGGGTTCAAATCCGGGTCCCACACCTCCAGTTTTTCAGGAGGGGTCCGGGCCCGGCCCGTTGAACCCCATCCTTCAACCATCCGGTTGACCCCATCACGGTTGTTGGCTAGCCTGTGATGGGCTCTACAAGTGGCCGCCGCCAGATACAGTATATCCCATGAGGATATGGCGGCGTAATCTAATTAACCTAACCTAACCTATTAGACCCGGGACGCGAACCTGGGTCCTCCTGCGTGGAACGCCGACAGCGTTACCACTCGGCCATCCGGCCGCCTATTTGGTTAGGTTAGTTCAGTTAAGTTACCATATCCTCATGGGACATTCTTTATCTGGCGGTGGCCACTTATAGAGCCCTTCACAGGCTGGCCACCACACATGATGGAGTCACCCAGATGGTTAAAGGATGGGCTTTAACGGGCCGGCCTGGACCTCTCCTGAAAGACTGGAGATGTGGGACTCGGATTTGAACCCGGATCGTCCAAGGTGGTAAGCCATAGCTTTCCATGCGTCCATCCGGCCGACTTTAATTTATTTGGAACAAACTTTGTAAACTCCCATAAATCTACAAGTAATTTAGGATCAAAATCCTATACAGGCGCTCCTCTAGTTACCAACGTAAAATTTTACTTCCAAATTTCACGAAATTTCAAAAACTCTTCGATTATTTTAAACAATATTATAGCAGAATGCTCCAGCAATCAATATTATGCAGTTAGTTATTATATTACCGCAGTATTTCAAGATGGCGGCGATTACGCAGAAAAATCTCGCTTTATAATCGGAACTTTTTGTTCAGATCTGCAGATACAGTATATCCCATGAGGATATGGCGGCGTAATCTAATTAACCTAACCTAACCTATTAGACCCGGGACGCGAACCTGGGTCCTCCTGCGTGGAACGCCGACAGCGTTACCACTCGGCCTTCCGGCTGCCAAGGATAGAGGTTTAATAGGCCGGGCCCGGACACCTCCTAAAAAACTGGAGTTGTGGGACTAGGATTTGAACCCGGATCATCCAGTGTGGTAATCCACAGCTTTACTACATGGCCAGAAAAACTGGGGGTGCTGCAGTTCCTCAGTTCCTATGCACGAGCCGCCCCTGGTTTAAAAAAAAGTTTAAAAATAAATCAACGTTGCCATCTCTGACGATAGAATATTTGTACTGAATTTTAAAATTGATTTTATTCATGAATTGTTTTATGAAAATTCAGTACAAATGTTCCCTACAAATTCAGTACAAATATCTCTTTTGATTTACATCTAAAAGAGTAGTCATATAAATATCTGGTTATAAACTTTCAATCTATTTATGAAGTTTACCAAAATATTTTGATAGTTAACAATTGTAACTGTCGCCTCTTTATGATCCGCTAAATAGTGGAAAACATTACTGGTGTCAAAGATAAAATTTATTTAATGAAATTTCATCAACAGTAATTATTATTCTACAACATTCATTATAAAATTTATAAAAATAAGCAAAATAAGAAATATTACTGCATGTTCTAATACACATCTAATATGTTTAAGTGTAAATAAAGCCATCAGGATTTTAACTACTGTATATTGACCAAACTTTCTCTGATTTTCATTGATATTATACTAACAAGCAGAACTAAGGAATATAGTAAATAATATGAAAAGTTTTAGTAATTACATCTTATGGGCTATAGCAAGTCAAGTAACCTAGAGGTCTCTTCTCGACCGTTTTCAATTTTTCTGAAACGTGGTTTGAATATGCATAGAGGCTCCGGTGAAAACTGTACAAAATTTCACCTCAAAATATGTGTGGTTGAGTCACCAATACCTTTCTTGTGGCGATCATCTGTGTAACACGAATTCAATCACAAATAATTTTAAAATACTATTATTGAATAACTATAACACTTAACAGACTGAATCCTTAAAAACTTGTGAAGTTTTTGTGCTAAATCCAAAAATTTCGTTACCAAACGTCGTAAGGTTGATAAAATTTTAACAATATTTCTCAATTTTGAATTTAATGTTTCCTGCTACAATTGAAAAGAGCAGAATTTGATGTACAAGACTATTTGGTTTTCCCGTTTTTGACTTTTAAAATTCTTCAAAATTAGGCCACTTGTTACGAATAACTCTAATATTATCAATACCGAATTTGTTGAATTACAGATTTTTCAGATAGTCTTCAATAATACTAAATTGTTTGCCAATTTTCTAAATTTAAAAATTTTAATATATTCAAAGAAATTCTACATATCTCATCAACAAATTAATCCGGATAAATAAAACATAATTCAGAATAACTGAAGTTAGAAAAATTCGATAACAAGAAACATTAAATATTTTTATAATCTTTCTATTCAGTGATAATAAAAAGTAAGTTACGATGTAGAAACTGTTCTTCGCTAAATTGGATTATTAATTTTGTATATTTTAAATCTGTAATAATCTTGTGAATAACTTGTGCTAAAATAATTTTACCTGTTGTCCCCAAAGCGCCCAATATAATGGAATAGGCAAGAACATCTTTAAAACACTAAGTAAGATTTTTACATCGGAGATCATCTGGGTCTGAAATATAAATGTATTTATTATAAATAACTTTTTAACTTCAGAAAGTTTTACACTGATTATTTGACTTACATCATACTTATCATTCGCGTAATCCAGCAAATGTTGCTTCTTTAATCCCATGTTTCTCGTCTTAAACTTTAGAACATATTTATTATAAATAACTTTTTAACTTCAGAAAGTTTTACACTGATTATTTGACTTACACCATACTTATCATTCGCGTAATCCAGCCAATGTTGCTTCTTTAATCCCATGTTTCTCGTCTTAAACTTTAGAAAAGCAGCATGCTAAAAATAATATATGAAAAAACTTGATCAATTGTTTAATGAAACTAATTATCGTTTAATTTAAAAATTTTAATTATATATGATATGTTAGTAAAAATATTTGTTTATTGCTACTATATTCCTTAAATTACATTTCGTTATACAAGTAATCATTGACTAGCGACGGGGTTTGGTTTCGAATCCTGCGTAGTAGATCCCAGTGCTTGGGCTGAAACAGGCCCCTCCCTATTCTACTACTACTACTACTACTACTATAGTCCTTAAATTACATTTCGTTATACATGTAATCATTGACTAGCAACGGGGTTTGGTTTCGAATCCTGCGTCGTAGATCTGAATGATCGTAAGTAATAAAAGGTTAAAATTTATGAATTTATCAGTATTAATGTTAACTAGAACACTGTATATTATATATAGAATACAAAACTACAAGAACTACACACAAAGAATGATTTTTTTATATGAGAATTACAGTGACCAATCACAGATTTTACCGATTACATCACCGTCGTTAGTATGAATGGTCATAAGTCAAGGCGATCGTTTGTCGAGTGCTAACTCTAATTTGCATTCCCTAATAAAAAGAAAATGATTTACTATAAAATGAGATAAATTGATGAAGTGAACCTTTCCATTACCATGATTTCGCATCCTTTTCAAAATTTTAAATCATGAAAGCCCGATCACTATTATTCGATATAATAACAATGCAATTTTTATGATTTGCGCAGAATTTATCTTACTTGTAAATAGTACCAATATATTTGAATTTTATTTAATTTGAATAATATTTATGCCTGATATCGTGCTAACAAACCTACGAACCGAATCTATGTATTTTATTTTTCCTTTCTGAAATTGAAAGATCTCAATTAGATTTAACATATAAATAAGAAAATTTACAACTCACGGTTATGCATTTTATCACATCCCATATAATGTTCCCGGAAGCAGGATTTATTTTATAATATCGATATCCAATTAAGTAAATAACTGCAAAATTTAATAACAATATTAATTTTACGTGAATGAAATATAATTTTTCAATAAAATAATAATTATACAATAAAATTAGTAATGTAGTTTAAAGTATCTTAAATAAGAGGAAATTAATAAAACTACTTAACCATAATGTAGTAATTTTTTTGCAAGATTGATATCAAAATTAATACAGTGGATTCCGCTTAATTGGTATACCGGGTATTGGGACAGCCGCGTAATTGGGACAAATCTCAAAGAACGGAAACCAAATAATTTGAATACAGTGGATTCCGCTTAATTGGTACATCGGTTAATTAGAAGGATTATTAAGAAGTGTTTAAAAGTAATATATATATACAGTGGATTCTATACAGTGGATTTCGCTTAATTGGGACACCGGTTAATTGGGACAGCCGTTTACATTGCAATACAGTAGGTCCTCATTTAATATTGTCCAAGTTAACACAAAACAGTCGATTCTGCTTAATTGGACCACCAAGAGAACTGGCTGAGCAGGGCCATAGAAAACTGAAAATGTTACCAGAGATTATTATTAATACAGTGGATTCCGCTTAACTGGGGCAACGCATAATTGCGAACAATATATATATAGTGGATTCTGCTTAATTGGGCCAAATCTCAAGAATTCTATATATATAGTAGATTCCAGTTAATTGGGTCAAATCTCAAAGAACAGAACACCAAACTAATAAACTAATACATAATTTAAACGCTTAATTGGGACAGTAACAGAAAAGGAATTTTCAATTTTTGAAATATTTTAGGGATTTTTCGAAAGTATGGCAACACTACGTACACTAATACTTGTCGTGTGCTTTCTTAGAAAATTCTTTATATAAAAATTATAACAACATTTTATTGTACCGGTATTTTTTCAGGTTAAACCTTTCTACAAGACAATACCGACTAACGCAATGGAGCGAGTCGTTTCTTATCGTCTTATTACATACACACTGTCGCTACATTAATATAAACATCCATTCTTTAGTAAAATTATAAGTAAAATATCATCATTGATAAATAATACCTAATAATACTGTATTCGACAACACTATCGTGATGAGAATTAGTTATCTATCGTCTGAGTCTGGCAAGTGTGCATCTACTTAAGAGTCTATCGTTACCGTAACTAGAGATATTCATTTACAGTGTCAATTTTATTTAAAATTTTTAAATCTTTACCAAGATCATTTACAGTGTTGATTTTATTTAAAATTTTTAAATCTTTGCCAAGATGCTAAGAAATGATTTTGCACGTCGATTTTATTTAAAATTTTTAAATCTTTGCCAAGATATCAAGACAGTGTTGATTTTATTTAAAATTTTTAAATCTTTGCCAAGATGCTAAGAAATGATTTTGCACATTTAAAATTTTTAAATCTTGGCCAAGATGTCAAGAAAGGATTTTACACTTTCGAATAAAATTGCTTTGCTTTTTAAATCTTTGCCAAGATGCCAAGAAAGGATTTTACACTTTCAAGAAAAACTAAATCTTTGCCAAGATGCCAAGAAATGATTTTACACTTTCAAGTAAATTTGCTTTGCTGGATAAAATTACACTTAATTGGGACTAGTTGCAGCAATAATTACAATAAATCAGCAACTGATCTATTGCTGATTTGTTAATTATGATAAATAAATATCAGAATTAACAAATTAACAACTTTTTAATATGAATATAAAATTTCTGAAATTTATCTTACTTAATGAAAAAATGATGAGAATGGTAGGTAATCCAAATGCCAAAGGAAAACAAGTAGATTCCCCAAAACAATGGACCTCAGCTATTGGAAAATGGTATATTATTAGATTTTCTTTAATGATAGGAAAAATATTTAAAAAAAATTTTCATATGTTTTCATAAAATTTCTAAAATATTGAAATTATTTTTTTCGGTATTGGTAATTATTAGGCATACAATGTGATATTTACCTCTTAGTATAGGGGACAGAAACGTCCCTGCTAATTTGGCCAATTTTATGGACATAAACCACATTGAGAAAAACATTCCCAGCTCTTTGATCTGTAAAATTTAAATAAAAAATTTATTAATTATAAAGTGCGAACGAAGTTAATATAAAAATGTCCTTCTTGTAAAATATATTAAACCGTACTTAAAAATTGAGAATTGTCAATCAAAATAAATTAATACAAAATTCACAAATTTTTATTAATTATACTGTATTTTATTTCTATAAAGTATGATAAAAATAATTTAAAAATTATTTTATGTATTCTTTGTAGAATCTGAGAAGGCTGCTCGATTCTTCTAGTAAATATCTTCATTAAACATTTCTACATCAATTCTTCAAAAAAATAAAGAATGTATTCTTTATTGAGATAATATTAATAAAGTTTAAACTATGGGAAGATTTATGAAAATTAAATTTTGTTATTACAAATAGATTTATCATAAGTTTATTTTAAATTATAATTAAATTTATTCCAGATTAGATTAGATTTTTAGCATATTTTACGCCTTTTTTCCAATCAGGGAGTTTACTAAGGGGGCGGGGCTAGTTCCAATCACGGGCTGCCGTGGAGAGGGACCGGATGGTGAAGAATGGAGATCACGGGCCGGGCCCAGATTAGATATAAGTTAAGCTGCTCACATGAACGATACAGTATATGGATCGTTCATGTGACCCATATACTGTATGGATTACATGAACAACCGATTCTGAGGTCACTCATGAAGTATTGAGATAAAGAATATATATCGCAGTATATGGATCGTTCATGTGACCCATATACTGTATGGATTACATGAACAACCGATTCAGAGGTCATTCATGAAGTATTGAGATAAAGAGTATATATCGTATTGAGATAATCAATACCATTCATGAGTGCTCGTATTGAGCACTCATGACTTGTATGCTCTATAAGCTCATGACTTGCACGCTCTATAAGCTGATCACTTATAGAGCCCATCACAATCTGGCCAATACCTATAGTGGGGTCACCGGCTGGTTGAAAGATGAGTGTTCCCGGATCTGGACCTTGCTAAAAACTGGAGATGTTGGATCGGATTTGAACACCGTCCTCCAGGATTGTAAGTTACAACTTTATTACGTGGTCTTCCAGCCGGCAAATTTATTCCAAAAATTTGAGAATTTTATGAGTTCCTTACCGTTGTGAGTTGTAGAGAACTCGCAGAAACCCTTTATTAAATTTATGTTTAATTTGCGAGCCCCGTGTTCTTTTTGATTTCTTGTTTATTTATTTCAAGAAAAACATGTCTTGCGTGTCATAATCATACTTTGACTTATATTAATCTTTCGCTGATTCGTATTTGCGTATTTGAATGTACATACAGTACATTTCGAATACAGATAATCATACTTTGACTTATATTAATCTTTCGCTGATTCGTATTTGCGTATTTGAATGTACTGTACAGTACATTTCGAATAGTGGCGGTTTGGCGATAATGCATTCTGAAGAAGATAGGAAAGCGATATATTGCGATTTTTTATTTTTTAAATTAAAATAATTTTTTTATTTTAAAATATTTTCTTGTGCATGCACAATTATTTACATTTTCTGTTTTTCTAAACATAAATATTTAATTAGAATTTGATATTTTGTTTTTATAATATAAAGTGACAAAATATTCATAGCTCACCATTGTCTTACCTAATATATATTCTTTAACCTATTATATTCTTTAACTAGTAAAACTGAATAAATGAACATTAATGCATATAAAAAATAAATTATCCTTAAAATTTATTTAAAATTATTCATGTTACTCTTAAGTTAACAAACAGGATATTTTAATAGGTTTTAATTTATTTACAGTTTGTCATAAAATTAATATTTCTATGACAGTTTAATGAAAAAAAATATTTTACCTCTAAAAACATCAGCACTTATGCATAAAATTATCCAGAAAATTTATAAATAGTTGAAAAAAATTTATATAAAAATATACCAGAGTTAAATTTTATATTTTGCTAATATATCGCAAATGATTATTTTTGCATATAACATAGTAGCGAAATACGAATATCACAAATCCTTACATACAGAAAATTCTGTGTTATATACTGTATAGCATGTAATAGGAAAATGAACTATCTTATGCATAAAATTATCCAGAAAATTTATAAATAGTTGAAAAAAATTTATATAAAAATGTACCAGAGTTAAATTTTATATTTTGCTATTATATCGCAAATGATTTTTTTTTTTTGCATATAACATAATAGCGAAATACGAGAATCACAAATCCTTATATACAGAAAATTCTGTATTATATACTGTACAGCATGTAATAAGTAAATGAACTTTAACACAGCACTTTTCACTTTATGGTTTAATCAAATAAAAAATAATTTTATGATTATTTATATAAGTAAGTATTGAGTATGTATTTAAGAACAGATTACCTGACTGGGTTTATACTGATCACCTCCAAATGCATTGCAAACAGGAGTTATAGTTCCATTTGCAATAGCCATTACCATTATTCCAAGAATAGATATAGGACTGCAGATATAAATAACCATTAGGCAAATCATCATATATGCAAATTTATTATAAAATAGAGAAATATTAATATACTTAATTTTATTTTTTAA
The DNA here is from genome assembly GCA_000484575.1 of Olivierus martensii. Classification (NCBI taxonomy): domain Eukaryota; kingdom Metazoa; phylum Arthropoda; class Arachnida; order Scorpiones; family Buthidae; genus Olivierus; species Olivierus martensii. Next base: position 8,396 of record AYEL01060540.1, on the reverse strand, counting down.
ACATGAATATAATGCATAATTTATAATGTGTACATAAAAATTATATATAGATGAACACCTATTTTTAAAATATTTTAAAGACAGATTAGTTTTGTTCTATACGTACCGCATGGGTAAAAATTCTGGAACAGAACCAATAGAGATAAGAATGTTTCCAATTATATATAAAACAGAAACATAAGCTATTGTTCTGTAAATAAAATTCGTTTTATAAATTCTCATCACGTTTTTATTGAGAGTTTCACGTCTAATGCCTCTCAGGACATCCTGAGAGGCATTAGACGTGAAATTATTTTCATTAAATTTATTTAATAATTAAAAAATATTCATAGTATTGAAACGAATGTAAAGAATTTAAAACAATCGTACTTGAACCTCCCGAAAAGAACATCAGCAAGGAATGCACCCAACAGAGGAGAAAATAAGAAAATCATCATGAATCCATGGAAGATAATTGTGGCAGTATCAGCTTTATACTGGAGGACTTGAATGAGATATAAGACGAGAACAGCTAAAAAAATAAGAATTATAATGATGACTTCAATTAAAACAGTTAACAGTTTAACAGTTAACAATTTAACAGTTTAGTCAGCTTTATACTGGAGGACTTGAATGAGATATAAGACGAGAACAGCTAAAAAAATAAGTATTATAATGATGACTTCAATTAAAACAGTTAACAGTTTAACAGTTAAAAACAGTTAACAATTTAACAGTTTAAAAAAACAGCCATATCTGGAAGTTATGTTATTTTAGGTTCCAGAATGATGCCATAACTCGAAAATGTCCATAAATCGCACACTATCTTTTTTCACTTATCGATGCATATAATTCACTGCAGTTATTATATACATACACAACTGACATAAAAGAAATTCTATAGGTCTTATTTTGTAAAAGAAAGCATTCTTTTTTCCAAAATATGTTGCTGAAAAGCCAAAACTCTAAATTAAAACTGTAACTTTAGATAATGACGGCAATTCAAAATGTATGCATGTCCGAAGAGCCATAAATGGAGGAGCCATAACTTAGAATATGATGGTATCATTTTTATACAGTATATACATTATTTTTTACATGAATTTAACATAGTTGTCTGATTATACGCATATCGAAGAATATGAATAAGTTTATATATATTTACAAGGTGGAAGAAAAGTCTGCACTCCTTCAAATAACTTGATAACTATCATTGATTTCAAAAATCTATTAATGCCAACAAATAGAAAATCATGGGTAATCTATCTGATGGTGATCTTCAAATGAGCTGATTACAGAAATGAGAACTGTTGCAAATCCTATCTCATAAACTGTAACAGGTAGGGAAAAATTTCCAATTAAAAACATGTTTTTCAAATAACTTGATAACTATCATTGATTTCAAAAATCTATTAATGCCAACAAATAGAAAGTCATGGGTAATCTATCTGATGGTGATCTTCAAATGAGCTGACTACAGAAATGAGAACAGTTGCAATCCTATCTGATAAACTGTAACAGGTAGGGAAAAATTTCCAATTAAAAACATGTTAAGCATTCAATTCTGAATACCCAACGAAAACTTCATCAAAGTCGGATAAACAGTTCCTTAAAAAATGACATAAAAAATTTTTACATGCAAAGGATTGACACTTATTTCTGTTGTAAATAATAGAGTAACGCTAAAACATAACACCCCAAATCAATAAATTGAAACACATCCTAATCAACAAGCAAAAATTAATTATGAAAAGGATTGACACTTATTTCTGTTGTAAATAATAGAGTAACGCTAAAACATAACACTACAAATCAATAAATTGAAACACATCTTAATCAACAAGCAAAAATTAATCATTGAATGTGCTCAAAATATTTTCCACCAGCACCCAAGTAAAGTTGAGCATGATGTCAGATGGAGTTCCTCACAGTCTGGAATGTCAGTAGAAATCTCTGTACAAACAGTAACGATGTAGTCTTGAAGATTCACTACTGTTATTATGTAAGAATGAAAGTTATTATGGCCTCGTCAATTGCTATTTGTGGGCAAATTGATCTTGGAAGTTTCAAGGAATTGACATATGATAGGTCTATGTGTTACATTTTTAAGTGAACTATTTTTTCGATTTTCATGAAATTTTTTATTATGCTCAAAAATAAATGCTGAATAAGTTTGCAATTGGAAATATTTCTCTACCTGTTATGGTTTATGAGATAAGATTTGTAACTGTCCTCATTTGCATAATCAGGTCATTTGAAGATCAGCATCCGGTAGCCCACCCATGATTTCCTATTTGTTGGCATTAAAAAATCTATGGTATTTATCAAGTTATTTGGAGGGATAAAGTCATTTCTTCCTCCCAGTATATGCGTTAGTGTACATAGACTATACAGCACCAATAGATGATATACTATACAGGTATATATTTTAGATTATATGATTATGTATATTAATAATTATAGTATTTATTTGTATAGTGTCTGATTATGTGCAATATTTTTATACTTCAAGCATTAAGCAGTAATTTTATTATAGAGGATTTTAAAATTTTCTTTCTAAATTTGTTTTACAGTTTATAAAATATATCTGATATGTATACACTTGTAAATGTATATATGTACTTTAACGTCACTAAAACTGGATCACTGAGAGCATGCAGAAATTTATTTAGTTATAATCTATTCCTGTATTATGGAACAACATATTGAAAGGAAAGCGGTTTCAGACAGTTCCTAGCTTAGAAGAAACTACTCTACTGTTAACTATAATCATATAAATAAAATTCTGCATATGTATAAAATTGAATTATATATTGCCTATTGGAAAGGGTATTGTTCAAAGTTAAATCAATGATTGACTTGAAATAATATCTATATAACGCAATTAAGCGTATATGATAACATCTTTCGATATCTGTTTTACAATCGATCTGATAATGATTAAAATATAGATAATGATATATTTTAACGGGTTAAGTAGGCGTGATGATTTTTATCATTTTGAAAGCAGAAATTTGGCATTTTGCAGCATCTATCGGTTTCACATTTAGCATTTTAGAGTATCTTGTAGAAATATTTGGTTTTTAGTTTAATTCATATTTGCTTTAGTAAATTTCCAGACTCTCCTGAAGCAACGATAAAGTACGATGATTTGACAAAGATCTGTAAAGAATCTACTAATCAACGCAGTCATACTAAGTGCTGGATTTATAAGTGCATTTTGCATTTTCTCCCTTTTTTTCTACCTCTTTAATTACTGAATACTTCTAATCATGTTATCATGAAAATATGAATACAGTATCCTTTTCTAAAATTATCTAAGCTCACTATATCAGAAATGGAATGTTACATTTATTTAATGACAAAGTCTTAGCATCACCTGGTCATCAACTGCCAGATTAAAAATTGCAAAATGCATTAAGTGTATTAATGCACTTTTATATAAAAGTTTGTTAAATTCTATAATATAATAGTTCGGTTAGAATATCAGATTTTATAGATTGTTTAGATAACTGTTTCTTCGTGAAATATTCTCCCTTATATAATATTGTCTGAAGATTTAGAAAAGGAAATTAAAAGAAAAAATCTTATAATTTTTCTACTGTCTGTACTAAGTTGAATCCTGATATTTATTCAGATAAATACAGCCACTAGCAACAACAAGAGAAATTTTATAAGAAAATGAAATTAAAAGAAAAAATCTTATAATTTTTCTACTGTCTGTACTAAGTTGAATCCTGATAATTATTCAGATAAATACAGCCACTAGCATTAACAAGAGAAATTTTATAAGAAACTTTTTTCTTATTTTGAATCTTCACTTTATTATTATTTAAAAAACGAATTAAAATATAAAAGAATAAAATAAAAACTAGCAAATAAAGTCTCACCTCCACGGATGTAATTGAACTGCAATCAGTCAACACTGATAGTCCTATGTTCAGATCAGTATCCTCACTCAGCGTTATCATAAATTATATTTTTGTAAATGTGAAACAGTATAAACTATATAAAAATATAGAGAATTTCAAGTATCGAACATCCTTCTATAAAACTGACTTTATTTTTTTTTTAACCAGTTTCTATTTATTATTAATATTTTTCTTATGTTTTGAATGCATTTCACGTTTTATTGCAGCTTCGTAACCAATAAAAAATTCACTAATCGATGACGAAAAATGAAAATAAGGTAGAACACTTATTTTGGAACATTTAGTATTTTGTCATTTTTGCGAAAAATCACTACCTTATGGGACATCTCAAGAAAAACAGATCTAATATTAAAAGATCATAATAAATTCATATCAAATGAATGTATTCTATACAGATTTTCGTTAGAATACATTACTTAGCTTTCATAGAAAAATATAATTAGTATTTATGCAATATTTATCGTAGAGTAAATGCATTAATTAAATATTAATATTAATACTTTTATAATTATATAAAACTGATACAGCATATTTATATTTTATAAATTAGATTATCAAAGAAATAAAAAATAACGTAACCTTAGTATGGTTTTTAGCCATAAAAACATCAGGAATTTAGTTTCCCCCTTTAAAATGGAATTTCGGGTTGTTTTTCCTGAACCAATTCAATGGTTCCTGTATATATTTGATTTTCTTTTATTCTAAAACCAAGCATATAAACTTCTCTTACAACAGGGATAGATGACTTATATCTCTTCAAGCGACGCAAATAGTTATGGCAGAATGATCGCTGTATCTTCTCAACAAATGGCACTGTTTTCTAATCTTTTGATTACTAAATGGTAGAATTGAGCCCTGCTGTTCAGAATGATAATCGACACACGGGATCAGGCCACTAAATATTTTTCAAATAGAATCCGGATTTCAAGTTCTCTGAATGAAAAGCCATTGCGTTTCCAGATAATCAATCTGACCAACAACACAAAAAGTCAGACTAAATTAAAATATCCGTTGAATTTCAGGCCGCCATCTTGGATTTCCATTTTGAATTCGAAAAAATTATCAACAAATTCCTATTCTATAACCCCAAAAAACCTCCATATGCTAATTTTAATTAAAATAAGATTAATATTAAAAATACGTTAAAATTGGGGGCAGCAACTTCTGTGGATCCCTTTTGAATGTAATTTTTTTTTCAACCAATATGAGAAGGGATATTTTTCTCAGCATTAAACACTGAAATAGTCGAGAAATAACGATTTTTTAGCCATAAAAACATCAGGAATTTAGTTTCCCCCTTTAAAATGGAATTTCGGGTTGCTATATTTTCCTGAACCAATTCAATGGTTCCTGTGTAACAGCTCCAAATTTCAACTTTCATAGGCAAATACTAAAATTCTTTCAGACATACATACATACATAAATGGTCCGTAAGTGCTTTATATATATAGATAATGCATTATATTTTTTATGCGAAAAACTATAGAAATTCGAACAAACTAGTCCCAAAATATCCTAAATGTGCCACTTCTATACATATATAGGAATCGATAACATATAACATTTATTGTATAACTATAAAAATCTGAATTTCAGCGAGTAGGATAACAGATAGTTACAGTCCAGATAATTTCATTGATTAAATCTAAAAGTTGCCTTCTAAATATACTGAGAATTTTTATTATATATTTCAGAATTTTTAAAGAAAAAGTAAATTTTCAAAACCATGTAATATGTAATTAATCTTTATCCTGCTGCTATAACGATAGACATTGTTGACATGAATAATTAATAAATGCAAATTAAAGAGATGAAAAGTTTGTTTATTAAAATAAATAAACTTTTCATCTGTTAATTTGCATTTGAATTCCATTATTTATAAATAGGATAAAGCAAAATTTAAATGAATGTCGAGTACAAATATTAATTAAAAATATCATCGAACGAATTATTAGAACAATGCTTATGTCAAAATGCTAACAATTAATATAAATTATTTTAAATTAATAAAAATGAAGAACATAAATATGAATTATGAGTACAAATATTAATATAAAATTAAAATGTGTGTCTTCGACGGCTAGTCAATACCAATTGATCATATAAAATAAGTAAAATAGGATAACAAATATGTAAGATAAACTGAGATACACCATTTCCATCTTTCCATGCCCTAATAATCTAAAGAAATTTTCCTATTTGTTATTGATTAACAAATTCTATATCTTAAAATTATTTTATCTTATTATTTTATTGTTTATGCCACTTTCAAGTATGTAATTTTACAAAATATTCTACAGATACATCAAATAGAATCAGCTCATTTATAGAAAGGAATCAGAAGTATGCCATCGTTATAGATTGACTATATGGCTTGGTTGTATTTTTACACCAATTGATAGCAGATGACGATTATTTGCATTATAGAAATCAATACTAACCTATTTTAGCTTATGTTATACGATATTTACAAAGTTTAAATATTAACTAAATGATTTTGATAACTATTTTTAAACGAAAAGAAATGGTAATACTTTGTAAGTATTGAAGTTTTAAATATTGTAAGAATTGTTCGCGTTGGAATTTAACAAACCATCGTCATAGATAGACCTATCTATATAGCAGCGCTTCTCAAACTTTTCCACTTGGTGACCCCTTTTCCCCTAGAAAATATTTTCGTGATCCTAGATATAGAGGTAAGGTAATTCTGGGAGTGATGCCACACATTTCCATGAATGAGTATGGCACATGGACAGTGGAACCAATAACATTGTTAAAACGTTTTTGTGTTTCTATAGACTTGTCTGCATCTATGCATACCCTGTAAAATTATGTTTTCAATTCTAACTTAAACTTAAATTACAATATAAAAAAATGCTTCATGCGGCATCTCTACCAGGCAGTTAAGTAGTAATGCCGCAGTTTAGGGAGAGTTGCCACAGTTTGAATAAATTTTATTTTATTCCAAATAACACAATAAGTTAAAGCATATTTATTAACTTAAATTAAACGAATGTTATAAAACAAAATATAAATTTTTTCTGATAAATTATTTTTGCTTCTCCATATTTTCTTTTCGTTTTTTCCTCCTTCCACAGTCGTTACAAAATTTTTCATACATGGTGCATGCTTCATGCAGCCATTTTTTGCAATCTATGCAAGCGATCCATTCAGACTTTTATCTTGTAGTATAATAATTTTCCCAACATTCTGTATGCTTCATGCAGCCATTTTTTGCAATCTATGCAAGCGATCCATTCAGACTTTTATCTTGTTATAAAATGTTGGGAAAATTATTATACACAACTGTTAGAATCTACGTCCTTATTATTGGATGAATTTTCAACCTCACTCTCTTCTGAATATCAAGAGTATTTATTAATGTTTCCTCGGTCCACTGACTCTAGGCTGCGCGTTACTTTTTCGTTTATATTGTGTTGGCATTTAAAGGTAAGTATTAGGTATTAAAAAAGACATAGAAAAGAGATTATATATTAACTTATATATAAATTACTATCTGGTCAATGTTTCGATTACAAGGATTGAAATATTTTTAAAAGATTGTGTAGGTTTTTAGATTACTATTCTAGGAGTTGAAATTATTAATATAAGTGTTTGCATCTTTCTAGTTGGCATATGTTCATGGTGTGGCGTCTCTCCTCGATTACAAGGATTGAAATATTTTTAAAAGATTGTGTAGGTTTTTAGATTACTATTCTATGAGTTGAAATTATTAATATAAGTGTTTGCATCTTTCTAGTTGGTATATGTTCATGGTGTGGCGTCTCTCCAACTTCCCGGGAGAGACGCTACGCCTCTCTCCTCTCACGTGATTTCACCAACATGGCTGCTTATTTCACAATGCCTTGTCGAAGTTCTAATTCGTATAATATATCAGAAAAAACAGCTAGAAATCTACAAACTTTTCGTTTATGATGCAAGTAGGTACCTAGAGCATATAATTGTTGAAACAAAATTTGAAGAACTTACCACGAAAAATAGCTAACGCATCAAAAATACGGCGAATAATTTACGTTTTAAACTGTCACCTAACTTCTCGCTTTACATTGTACCCATGTGAGCGACATTAGCGTTTCTTGAGGGCTACATTCAGAATTATCAAAAGTGCGGCATCACTCCCGGAATTACCTTATATAAACTAGGAATACGAATTAAAGCATTTGCTAAAATATCTGCTACCCCAAATTTTATTACGCGACCCCATATGTGGTCGCGACCCACACTTTCAAAAGCACTGCTATATAGCAGTGGTGCCAACTTGTTTGTCATTAAGATCGACTTTATATGTTAACAATGAGTTCGCGATCTACCTTCGACTTCGCAATCTACCTTCGAAATTCTTCGTTTGATGGTGAGAGTAGAAATAGGAGCCAAAACCACATATCCCAAAACGACATTAGCCCAAAACGAGATATCCGGCAGCGGCGACGGTTTTTTCCTTTTATTTTACTCATAAATCTCAAA